>CAJVRN010000219.1:4302500-4315000 GCA_911728415.1 Lagocephalus sceleratus | reverse complement strand
AGAGGAGATGACAAACCCGCCTCAGCTCCACAAAAATGCTGTTTTGTTCTTTTGTGGTGACGTCTGCCACGAGCATGCAGAAGGAGATGATTGTGAGGCGCGTTCCTGTTCCTGTTCCTGCCCGGGGGTGCTGCCCTCTCTGGTTTGGGGCTTCTGGCGCTCCCTCGCTCCTAACCCTGAGCAGGAACGCTGGAGGAACCTCGGAACAACAACCAGAGCGGAGCAGCTCCGACCCGCCGACACCCCGGGCCTGCCCAGCTCCCATAATTACAGGGTTCCCATGGCAACTCACCCCTCCCTCCAATCAGAGCAGGCTCCGCCCTGCGTCACGTCAACGCCGGTCCTCAGGCCCGACCACAGAGGCCCCTGGAAAATGTAGACTGGACACGGCACGGAGCCCTTGTGGTCGTGGCAGAGCGACGTGATTGGATAAACACACGGAGAAGGCTCAACAGGCTGGGCACCAGCAGGGGGCGCCGGCCCTCACACTGCTCCCAGTTCACCCAGTTCACACCCCCAGCAGAGGTGGGCCGGAGAGGAGAGGTTGGTAGGTTGAGTGTGTCCACCCTGTGGGACAGAGGATGGACAGAGCATGGACGATGATGGAGGGAGGGACGGGGGGAGGGACGAGGGAGGGAGGGAGGGAGACATGGATGGAGGGATGGAAGGAGGGAGGGAGGGATGGACGGAGGGATGGAGGGAAGGATGGAGGGAAGGATGGAGGGAGAGAGGGATGGATGGAGGGATGGAGGGAAGGATGGAGGGAAGGATGGAGGGAGAGAGGGATGGACGGAGGGATGGAGGGAGAGATGGATGGAGGGATGGAGGGAGGGAGGGAGGGAGGGAGAGATGGATGGAGGGATGGAGGGAGGGACAGATGGAGGGAGGGATGGAGGGATGGAGGGAGGGGTGGAGGGAGGGACAGAGGGAGGGAGGGAGGGAGGGATGGACGGATGGAGGGAGGGATGGAGGGAGGGATGGAGGGAGGGACGACGGAGGGATGGACGGATGGAGGGAGGGATGGAAGGAGGGATGGAGGGATGGACAGAAGGATGAAGGGAGGGACGGAAGGAGAGACGACGGAAGGATGGAGGGAGGGATGGATGGAGGGAGGGAGGGAGAGATGGATGGAAGGATGGAGGGAGGGACAGACGGATGGAGGGAGGGACAGAGGGATGGATGGAAGGAGGGATGGAGGGATGGACGGAAGGATGAAGGGAGGGATGGAGAGATGGACGGAAGGATGGAGGGAGGGACAAACAGATGGAGGGAGGGACAGAGGGATGAGTGTGTGTGTGTGACAGAGGGATGGAGGGACGGAAGGACAGAGGGATGGAGGGATGGACGGAGGGACGGAGGGAGACTTGCGACTAACTTTGGACCATGAACTGTGACCTTTGACCTCTGACCCCTGGAGGAGCTGCAGCAGAGTGTGTGTGTGTGTGAGTGTGTGTGTGTGAGTGTGAGTGTGTGTGTGTGTGAGTGTGTGTGTGTGTGTGTGTGTGTGTGTGTGTGTGTGTCTGTGTGTGTGTGTGTGTGTGTGTGTGTGTGTGTGTGTGTGTGTGTGTGTGTGTGTGAGTGTGTGTGTGTGAGTGTGTGTGTGTGCGTGTAGTGAGTGTGTGTGAGTGTGTGTGTGTAGTGAGTGTGTGTGTGTGAGTGTGTGTGTGAGTGTGTGTGTGTGTAGTGAGTGTGTGAGTGTGTGTGTGTGTAGTGAGTGTGTGAGTGTAGTGAGTGTGTGTGAGAGAGTGTGTGTCTGTGTAGTGAGTGTGTGTGTAGTGAGTGTGTGTGAGAGTGTGTGTGAGAGTGTGTGTGTAGTGAGTGTGTGTGAGTGTGTGTGTGTGAGAGTGTGTGTGTGTGTATCGAGTGTGTGTAGTGAGTGTGTGTGTGTAGTCAGTGTGTGTGTGTGAGAATGTGTGTGTGTAGTGAGTGTGTGTGTGTAGAGAGTGTGTGTGTGTGTGTAGTGAGTGTGTGAGTGTGTGTGTGAGAGTGTGTGTGTGTAGTGAGTGTGTGTAGTGAGTGTGTGTGTGTAGTGAGTGTGTGTAGTGAGTGGTGTGTGTGTGTGTGTAGTGAGTGGTGTGAGTGTGTGTAGTGAGTGGTGTGTGTGTGTGTGTGTGTGTGTGCGTGTAGTGAGTGGTGTGTGTGTGTGTGTGTGTGTGTAGTGAGTGGTGTGTGTGTGTGTGTGTGTGTATTAACCTTATGTCCCACTTTAAAATCTTCACTGTTGTATGTTACAGGGTTTATATATTTTATATAATGTTTTAAATACCGTCCTTCCTCTTTTTTGAGTTTGTTGTCAAAGATGAAGACGTGAACGTTCTGCAGATGTTCTCTAGTTTTCACATCACTGGATTAAACCAGTTAATCCGTAAATGTTCCTACTGGTTTGTGAAGCCAAATGAGTTTTGCAGAAGTTGTTCAGCAGCGGATGACATTAACAGTCTCACACACACACACACACACACACACACACACACACACACACACACACACACACACACACTCACACACACACAGGGAGCTCACCCTGCTGTGGTGATGAGCAGCCGTGGGTGGTCTCAGTGACCTCTGACCCCTAAGGGCTGAACATGTGTTATTACACATTAGTAACAAATGAGCTGCTGTCGGGGGAAGGACGGAAAACCAGCAGTGGAAAACCACCAATAACCAATAATCAAGTCCTCTGGTGACCCCGCAGACCAGAAGCTCCGCCCCCGCCGGGCCGCAGCTCCTCAGAAGCAGACGGTCTGGCTGGAGTTGAAGGGCTGAGACGGTCCCGCTGTGAGGGGGCCGGAGCAGGTGGAGACACGGAAACGTCTGAGCCACGTTTCCACTCTGCTGCTCAGGCAGGTTTGGAACGCCCTCAACATTCCCACAGCTGGAGGAAGGAGCTGCGTCAGCTTCAGCTAAACGCCACAGCTGGGCAGCTCCATACGAGACACAGGGGTCTGGTTAAGGCTGGTTAGGACTGGTTAGGACTGGTTAGGGCTGGTTAGGACTGGTTAGGGCTGGTTAGGGCTGGTTAGGGCTGGTTAGGGCTGGTTAGGACTGGTTATGGTTGGTGAGGGCTGGTGAGGGCTGGTGAGGGCTGGTTAGGGCTGGTTAGTACTGGTTAGGGCTGGTGAGGGCTGGCGAGGGCTGGTGAAGGCTGGTGAGGGCTGGTTAGGGCTGGTGAGGGCTGGTGAGGGCTGGTTAGTACTGGTTAGGGCTGGTGAGGGCTGGTGAGGGCTGGTGAAGGCTGGTGAGGGCTGGTTAGGGCTGGTGAAGGCTGGTGAGGGCTGGTTAGGGCTGGTTAGGGCTGGTTAGGGCTGGTTATGGCTGGTGAGGGCTGGTGAGGGCTGGTTAGTACTGGTTAGGGCTGGTGAGGGCTGGTTAGGGCTGGTGAAGGCTGGTGAGGGCTGGTTAGGGCTGGTTAGGGCTGGTGAGGGCTGGTTAGGGCTGGTTAGGGCTGGTGAGGGCTGGTTAGGGCTGGTTAGGGCTGGTGAGGGCTGGTTAGGGCTGGTTAGGGCTGGTTAGGGCTGGTGAGGGCTGGTTAGGGCTGGTTAGGGCTGGTTAGGGCTGGTGAGGGCTGGTTAGGGCTGGTTAGGGCTGGTGAGGGCTGGTGAAGGCTGGTGAGGGCTGGTTAGGGCTGGTTAGGGCTGGTGAAGGCTGGTTAGGACTGGTGAAGGCTGGTTAGGACTGGTTAAGTTAGGGTTCTTTAGGGCTAGGTTAGTCATGTCAACAGGACCTGAACCAGCCACAGACTGAGCAGACCTCCAGCACAAACACAACGACCCAGCGGGAGAAGTCCCCCAAAGAAACAATCGTCCCCCAGCAGGTCGCTGTCTTGAGGACGGATCCCGAGGGACCGTCTGGACGACGGGACGTGTGAGGGGTGGGATGGGGTCAGAGGTCAGCGGGGGCGGTGCTGCTGTGGGGTTAGGGTTCCTCCTGCTGTCCTCCATGTCTCCTGGTCTGTCTTCTGTGTGCGAGTGTCTTTGATCCTTCCTTTCATCTGGGCTGGACCTGCTCCAGGGCCACACCCCTCCGTCCCTGTCCACGTCCTTCAGGCACCACCTCCAGCGCTCCGTCCCTCCTGACTCCAGAGGGGAGACCTCCGGCCGTAGATTCCCAGTTTCAGCTGGTATTTTCCAGTGGGGGGGGGGGGTGCCCCCCTCCTGCTGTCAGCTGGTTTGTTCATTTCAGATCTGCTTGTTGGACTCTGAGTCCTCCAGAGATGTTGGGTCCGCCCCCCGTCTCCTCCTGGAGGTGGAACATGCCCAGCCTGTCCATCGCCCCCCCCAGGACCTCTGTTAACAAGGCGGGGGGCCACCTGATCCCTGGTGTCCTGTAAGTGCTTTTAACTCTCGGGTTGCTCTTTGCTGGGGGGCTCGTGCTCCCGCTTTTCCCACAGAGCTCCAGAGCAGAACATTGTGTCCTGTGGAAACTCAACCTCTCCGATCCTCCCAGGTCGGAGCGCCGGGATATCGGCTTTCAGCTCCCGTGAGCGGCGGCCGAAGGGCCCCTTCAGGTCCGGGCACGTCCGCTCCTTCCTGTAGGTGCAGCTCAGGTGGGGGAGCAGGTAGCCCCTCCCCCCGGAGCGGGGACGCTCAGAAGGGCTGGAGGATCATCATAATGGATGGTTGGTGGTGTCATGGTCCGACACGTGTTATTACCATCAGACATGACGCTCTCCACGCTCAAACACGGGGGGGGCACCTTTATCTGGATCTGTTATTGAGGATGACATCATGTGTTTAGCATGTTAACACACACACACACACACACACACTGGTGTGTACTTTAACCTGTTGTTGCCTGTCTGGGTGTCACTGTCAGGGTCAGGGTTGGGGGTGGGGGTGGGGGGGGGGGGGGCTCCAGCCTCCTCACCGTGGCGTGTAGCAGATTTACAACCTGTGCTTCGGTTGACTCCCGCTGGCCCCGCCCCAGAGCTCCGGCTCTTCACGTGAAGTTTGGAATTTTAGACTTCAGCACAACGACGTTTAACTCTGAGGTGGAGGTGTGTGTGTGTGTGTGTGTGTGTGTGTGTGTGTGTGTTTGTTTGTGTGAGAGAGAGTGTGTGTGTGTGTGTTTGTGTGAGAGAGAGAGAGTGTGTGTGCGTGTGTTTGTTTGTGTGAGAGAGAGAGTGTGCGTGTGTTTGTTTGTTTGTGTGAGAGTGTGTGTGTGTGTTTGTGTGAGAGAGAGAGTGTGTGTGTGTGAGTATCTGTGTGTGTGAGAGAATGTGTGTGTGTGTGTGTGTGTGTGTGTGTGTGTGTGTGTGAGTGAGTGAGTGTGTGTGTGTGTGGGGGGGGGTTATGGAGTGCAGAAACACGTCAGCATGAAGGAGGGGAATTCTGGAAAGGCGTGTTTAACACGACTCGTGTTCCTGACTGACTCAGAGGTGAAGCTCTGAGCCTCAGGAGAACCACCCTGACCTCATGACCTTCAGGTGTGAAGGTCATTGGTTTGACTGGTGGGTCGGCTGGTGGAGCTCCGACTGCTGAACAAGTTCAGGCCGGTTCTGGTGGACCTCTGTCAGAAGATCACAGCTGAGTCAGGGTTCCCATGGCAACCAAGAGCTGGAGCTCAGAGATACAGAAGAAGGTGACGTGGTCACCTGGATGTCCTGGATGGGGTGTGTCTTACCTGGAGGTCATGTGACATCAGGGGAGGAGCAGTGTGACGCTCTGGTCGGTCCCATGAGGTTGGTACCTGAGCACTGACGGCGCCACGGAGATGGGTCCCTGATGGACAAGGCCTCCTTCAGCAGGACCGCGACCCCTGACCCCTGACCCCTGACAGCAGCAGAGCTTCAGCGATGGTCCAGGAGGTATCTGAGGAGGCCTCCATCCTGCCCAGATGTCCTCTCAGCCAGAGCTGATGACCCTGCTCCTCCCTCACTGAACCTTGTTGCTCCCCCTCAACAGCAGACCGCTGGTGTGGTTGTTCACCTGTTAGGGTTAGGGTTAGGGTTCAGAAGGTCAGAGGTCAACCAGCTGCAGCCCCAGGTCCTCCTCGTTTGCGTGCTTCTTCCTGAAGCTGCTGGCTGCTGCGAGGCCGGAGCAGAAGACGGGAAACAAGGACAGATGTTAACATCAGCGTTACAGGACCGCCCCCTCATTAACATATCTCATTTAACACACTGAAGCACGACACACACCGTTTCTGTAGTGGTGCTGCTTGATCCACTTCAACTGTGTCTGAGAGCTCTGACCTTTGACCTCTGACCCCCTGACATGCACAGACTCATCTGCAGGCCTCAGGCCTTCACCGTTAGCACGTTAGCACGTTAGCTGATTACACTGAATTGGATTTTTATTGGAAGTGACGTCTCTCAGGACAGACGCAGGACGTCTCCGTCCTGGCGAACGTCTCCGTCCTGGCGAACATCTGCCTCGCCGTCTGCTGATGCTTCCACGAGGTGGTTGACACCGAAACAAGCTCCTGTTTCCAAAACAGCGAGGACGCAGGTCCCTAATCTGGACAGGTGAAGATAAGCAGGGTCCAGATTAACGCTCCTCCATGAAGGTCAGCAGACGTCCACCAAACTGGTTTTACTGGTGCAGAGGGGACGAGCCTGAGGGTGTCTGGGTGAACTCATTCGGTCTTTTGTTGTCGTCTTTGTGCGGAAGCCTCAGTGTTCTGTCTGCCGCTTCGCTGTGATTCCGTCTTTGCTGCCAATCAAAGAGCAGCGCCACGATGAGGGAGGCTCAGAGGGGGAACGCTCCCGGCCTGGAGCAGCCTGGAGCAGCCTGGAGCAGCCTGGAGCAGCCTGGAGCTCATTTCAGGCTCGTGGGACACGACGGGCGACGTTTGGGAGGTTCAAGAGAGCAGCTGAGGGAAACTGAGGAAAGGCAGGAAGAAGTGAGAGAAAGGGAGGGAGAGACGAGGAAAAGGGAGGAAGAATGAGGGGAAAAAGGAAAAACACACGGGAAACCTGAAAAAACTGAGAAAACAGGAAAATCAAGGAAAAAGAGGAAAAAGCCTATAAAAGCATCAAAGCCCTTCAGCGAAGCTCCTCGTCTCCTCCTGACGGCTCGGGGCAACAAAGAGCTGCTGCTCTGTTCCGGGGGGGTGGAACCAGGGGGGGTCAGGTAGGAAGCCCCCCCCTCAGTGGCAGGATAAAGCAGAGCTTTCAAAGGTACGATCCCTCAGAGGGCCGAGCAGACGGCCCTGAACCGGAGGAGGAGGAGGAGGAGGAGGAGGCCTGACCCACTTCTGCGCTCTGCGTGAAGCTCTGGATCTGATCTGAGCAGGAGGAGACGCAGGAGGAGACGCAGGAGGAGATGCAGGAGGAGACGCAGGAGGAGACGCAGGAGGAGACGCAGGAGGAGATGCAGGAGGAGACGCAGGAGGAGACGCAGGAGGAGACGCAGGAGGAGACGCAGCTCCGCTGGAGGACCGAGGCGGCCGCTCCAGGGTCGGCCTCTCAGATGATCCAATGGTCTGGTGCTGGTGGGAATAATCCAGGTTTCGCTGTGAAGGCGTGAGCAGGGCGTGGTCCTGGGGCAGTGCTGGAGCCTCAACCAGCGGAGAACAAAAGGGCAGAGATCAAAGAGAACAAAGGGAACCACAGCAAAAAGAGGAGTCCACACGTTGAGGGTTAGGTTCCTCCATCGGTCCAACGGGACATCTCTGAAACGTCTTTAAAAACATCCGACCATCAGCTGATGGGACGCTCCTGGTCCCCCAGATGGAGACGCACAGACGAGTCCCCCTAAAGACGGGGGAGAAGACCATCACGGTGGTAGTTTAGAGACAGAGGGAACATCTGGACCAGCAGACACGTCCCCTAGGACAATGTCCCCCACACCTTCAGGACTGAACTCACAAACTGGCTGAAGTCACATCAGGGTTGTCCACACTGTCAGGTCTCCTGATGCACGCTGTAGGTCTCCTCCTGTCTCCTCCTGTCCTCTTCTGTCTCCTGTCTCCTCCTGTCCTCTTCTGTCTCCTCCTGTCCTCTTCTGTCTCCTCCTGTCTCCTCCTGTCCTCTTCTGTCTCCTGTCTCCTCCTGTCCTCTTCTGTCTCATCCTGTCTCCTCCTGTCTCCTCCTGTCCTCTTCTGTCTCCTCCTGTCCTCTTCTGTCTCCTCCTGTCTCCTCCTGTCCTCTTCTGTCTCCTCCTGTCTCCTCCTGTCCTCTTCTGTCTCCTCCTGTCTCCTCCTGTCCTCTTCTGTCTCCTCCTGTCTCCTCCTGTCCTCTTCTGTCTCCTCCTGTCTCCTTCTGTCTCCTCCTGTCTCCTTCTGTCTCCTCCTGTCTCCTCCTGTCCTCTTCTGTCTCCTCCTGTCTCCTCCTGTCCTCTTCTGTCTCCTCCTGTCTCCTCCTGTCCTCTTCTGTCTCCTCCTGTCTCCTCCTGTCCTCTGATGTCTCCTCCTGTCTCCTCCTGTCCTCTTCTGTCTCCTCCTGTCTCCTCCTGTCCTCTTCTGTCTCCTCCTGTCTCCTTCTGTCTCCTCCTGTCTCCTTCTGTCTCCTTCTGTCTCCTTCTGTCTCCTTCTGTCTCCTCCTGTCTCCTCCTGTCCTCTTCTGTCTCCTCCTGTCTCCTTCTGTCTCCTCCTGTCTCCTTCTGTCTCCTCCTGTCTCCTCCTGTCTCCTCCTGTCTCCTCCTGTCTCCTTCTGTCTCCTCCTGTCTCCTTCTGTCTCCTCCTGTCTCCTTCTGTCTCCTTCTGTCTCCTCCTGTCTCCTCCGATCTCCTTCTGTCTCCTCCTGTCTTGTCTCCTCCTGTCTTGTCTCCTCCTGTCTTGTCCTGTCCTTTTGTCCTCATCTTGTTCTGTATGATTCTGTCCACCTGTCCACACTCCAGTGTCCCTCTGGTGTTCATCTCTACAGGTTAACTGAGGTCATGACCTCTTGACTCCACCTTCACTTCACTCACTTCATGAATGTGTGTCCAGTCAGCTCTCTGCTGATCATCACACATCAGGCTGTGTGACAGATGTGCACCTCTGCTGCACATCTGGGGGGTTGTTGTCCAGGTTCCTCCGACAGCAGGAGGGAGACGGTCGTCCTCTGAGGTCGTGACCTTCAGAGGAGAAGCTGAGGGTGAACCTGAAGAGACTCTTTAATCTTGTTGAAGCAACATTGTCTGTTGGATCAACATCAGGATCTGCTGACAGCATCTCCAGCTCCACGGACAGACCCCCCTTGACCCCCCCATGACCTCCTCCCATGACCCCCCATGACCCCCCATGAGCAGGCTGCTGGTCCAGACCCCCTATGACCCCCCACGAGTTCATTAAGAATCCATCCACACTGCAGCCATTCATCCCAGTCAGGACCCCGAAGTCCTGCATTCACATGCAGCACAACAATACCAGTGTGGAGACCTGTGAAACCAGTAGAGCTCACAAACAAACACACACACACACTCACACACAAACACTCACACACACACACACAAACACTCGCACACACACACACACTCACACACAAACACTCACACACACACACACAAACACTCACACACAAACACTCAAACACTCACACACACACACACACAAACACACACACACACACACACTCACACACAAACACTCACACACACTCACACAAACACTCACACACATTCACACACGCACACACACACACCATATAGATTCATGTCCATGAGCAGAGCTGAAGTAGGTCAGAGAGAACCAAGGTAAGGAAACGGAGGTCAGGGATCCCTAACGCTGCGTGTGTGTGCGTGTGTGTGTGAGTGTGTGTGTGTGTGTGTGTGTGTGTGCCTCGGAGGCGGGGCCAGAGGCACTGCTGCTCTGTTTAGGGGTGCTTTGTTGCCTCGTTTCCAGCCCGTGCTTCCCAGAATTCCCACCCGCGTCGCCTCTACCCGCAGAGCACAAAAGCAGGGATGGATCCTCTCCATAAATAACCGCGCCAGAGCCAAACCGCCGCGTTCTTCTCGCTCTGCACTTTTGTTTGGGAGCTGCAGGACGGCCCCTCGCTGCAGCTCTGCCTCCGTCCGCCTCTGGAAGACATTTCCAGGGAGGACGAGGAGCTCTGAGATGAGAGATTAGAGACACGCTCACCTGTGAGGGGTCAACGCCCCCAGACAGACGGGAGTCCACCTGGCATCTCCATCCAGACACCCCCACAGAGGGAGGAGACTGGGATTACTGGTCTGATTAAAGCTGCCTGTGCTCTCACCTCGCTCAGCACACACACACACACACACACACACACACACACACACACACACACACACACACACAAACACACACACATGCACACAATCAGACAGAGCAGAGTGCTCAGTCTGTCACCTTGCCAACTGGAGGTCTTATCATCCTCCAGGCAGAAATGTTGCTGTTAACACATCTTCACCATCACCATCTTCATCATCACCATCTTCACCATCATCATCATCATCATCATCACCATCATCACCATCATCATCATCATCATCACCATCATCATCATCATCATCACCATCATCATCACCATCATCATCATCATCACCATCACCATCATCATCACCATCATCATCATCATCACCATCATCATCATCATCACCATCATCATCACCATCATCATCACCATCATCATCATCATCATCACCATCATCATCATCATCATCACCATCATCATCATCATCATCACCATCATCACCATCATCATCATCATCATCACCATCATCATCACCATCATCATCATCATCACCATCATCATCATCACCATCATCATCACCATCATCATCATCATCATCATCATCACCATCATCATCACCATCATCATCACCATCATCATCATCATCATCATCATCACCATCATCATCACCATCATCATCACCATCATCATCATCATCATCACCATCACCATCATCATCATCATCATCATCATCATCACAATCATCATCACCATCATCATCATCATCACCATCATCATCATCACCATCATCATCACCATCATCATCGTCATCATCATCATCACCATCATCATCACCATCATCATCACCATCATCATCATCATCATCACCATCACCATCATCATCATCATCATCATCATCATCACAATCATCATCACCATCATCACCACCACCATCATCACCATCATCATCATCACCATCATCATCATCATCATCACCATCATCATCATCATCATCATCATCATCATCACCATCATCACCATCATCATCATCATCATCATCACCATCATCATCATCATCATCACCATCATCATCACCATCATCATCATCATCACCATCACCATCATCATCACCATCATCATCATCACCATCACCATCATCACCATCATCATCATCATCACCATCTTCATCATCATCACCATCATCACCATCTTCATCTTCATCATCATCACCCTCTGCTGGTGGACCCTCCCTTTGACCTTTGACCTCTGCTCTGGCTCCTTGTAGCGGTGTTCAAAGCAGATCAAGCGTTGTAGTCTGGTTGTTGCACAGGGACTCGAGTGTTGAATCTTAACGGTGCTGTTGACACTGAGGAATTACTCTGCCCTGGCTGGTGACACAATGATGAAGAAGAGGCTCTGAGGAAGACTTCAGGAGCCATCCAGAGCCAAATGACTCAGCGGGGAAGGTGCGTCGCACAACGAATGAACAAGTGGGAGCGAGGGTTGGAGTGAGGCCTCGCTCACTCTCAGATTAACCCTCACGCATCCCCTCCGCTCCAGATTACTGGTGTTCCTGCCCGTCTTCACGGAGCCCCCCAGACCGCTGAGATACAGCCGCCACACCCACAGAGCTGTAAATGAGACAATGTTATAATGTCCTTCTGTTAGTCAGGGGGGCTCCTGCGGCTGTTCACCCTCCCACAACAGCCCCAAAACAGACACACCACTCCTGAAATAGTGAAACGACAAAAACCACACAAGCTACACTCACAGGACAGACCTCACCACACCACAACAACAACAATAACAACATCAACAACACCACACCAGAACAGCAATAATAATAGCAACAATAACACCACACAAGAACAACAACAATAACAACTAATGCACCAGAAGAACAATAATAACAACAACAATACACAACCGCAATACCACACAAGAACAACAATAATAATAGCAACAATAATAACACCACCATAACAGCTATAACACAGCAGACATGATACAACAACAATAATAACAATAACATCGCAAAACAATAACAACATAACAAGAATAATGACACAACACCACAACAACAATAACAGCAGGAGGACAACAGCCTGAAGACACAACAACCTGAGACCAACAATGTGACAACAACAGCCTGAGGACACAACAGCCTGAGGACAACAACCTGAGGACAACAAGCTGAGGACACAACAACCTTGAGGAAACAATAGCCTGAGGACAACAGCCTGAGGACAACAACCTGAGGACACAACAGCCTGAGGACAATAGCCTGAGGACAACAACCTGAGGATACAACAACCTGAGACCAACAACGTGAGGACAACAGCCTGAGGACACAACAGCCTGAGGACACAACCTGAGACCAACAATATGAGGACAACAGCCTAAGGACAACAACCTGAGAACAACAGCCTGAGGACAACAACCT
>CAJVRN010000219.1:4285000-4300000 GCA_911728415.1 Lagocephalus sceleratus | reverse complement strand
CCATTATAACCATTATAACTATGATAACCATTATAACCATGATAACCATTATAACCATTATAACCATGATAAACCATTATAACCATGATAAACCATTGTAACCATTATAACCATGATAAACCATTATAACCATGATAAACCATTGTAACCATTATAACCATGATAAACCATTGTAACCATGATAAACCATTATAAACCATTACAACCATGATAAACCATTGTAACCATTATAACCATTATAACTATGATAACCATTATAACCATTATAACCATTATAACCATGATAAACCATTATAACCATTATAACCATGATAACCATTATAACCATGATAAACCATTATAACCATTATAACCAGTACTGGGGCGGGCCCGTCCTGTGACACACCACACTCACACCTAAAGCAGCACTAAAGACGCGATGTGACGTCCGTCACCCGCTTCAACAATGACGTCTGTGTTTACAACATCAAAGACCAGCGCCTTCATCTTCACGCTCTTTGAAGTCTGACGTTGAAAAAGGGGCAGAAGGAAGAGTAAGATGAACGTCAGAGAACACACACACACACACACACACACACACACACACACACACACACTCCCTCAGAGGGGTTTAATCCGCTCGTTATCGTCATGACGTCACTTTAACCGGAGGGGGCGGGGCGGGGCCACTGGCCGCCTCCGCCAATCAGAGCGCGAGATGCAAATGAGCTTGTGCGGCGTCGCGGCGGCGGAGCGGAGCCGGAGCAGAGCAGCGGAGAGCGGCCGGACGAGCACCGCAGCGCCCCGCACACGCAGCACACGCACGGCCCGGGACCCGCACAGGCCTCAGGGGCCGCGGCTCAGCCCGACGAGGGGGACGACGAGGGGGACGACGAGGGGGAGGACGAGGGGGACGAGGGGGACGAGGGGGACGACCAGGGGGAGGACGAGGGGGAGATGAAGTACAAAGTAAGTACAGCCGGGGGGAGAGGGAAGGGGGGAGAGGGGGAGGGAAGGGGGGAGAGGGGGGAGGGAAGGGGGAAGGGGGGAGAGGGGGGAGGGAAGGGGGAGAGGGAGATGAAGTATAAAGTAAGTAGAGCGGGGGGGAGGGAAGGGGGGAGAGGGGGAGAGGAGATGAAGTATAGAGTAAGTAGAGCCAGAAGAGTGAGAGGGGGAGAGTGTGTGTGAGAGAGAGAGAGAGAGAGAGAGAGAGAGTGTCTGTGACTGTGAGTTTGTGCGAGAGTGTGTGTGAGTGACTGAGTGTGTGTGTGTGTGTGTGTGTGTGTGTGTGTGTTTCTGTCCGACTGTCACAATCGAATGCTTCCATTTCCATCAAATTTGATTTCTTTTCTTTTTGAATTTTAAATGTCAAAGATGTGTGTGTGTGTGTGTGTGTGTGTGTGTGTGTGTGTGTGTGTGTGTGTGTGGAGAGAGATGATGTTGTGTGTGTGTGATTGTGTCTGTCTTTGTGTGTGTGAGATTCCACTGCCCCCTTCTGATATGAATGAAAGTGTGTGTGTGTGTGTGTGTGTGTGTGTGTGTGTGTGTGTGTGTGTGCGCGTGTGTGTGGCTGCAGCTGCTCAGGTGTAGATGTTAGCTGCACCTTCCTGACCTCAGATGAGGAGTTTATCTGAGGTCTGACCCAGATGTTGACCCAGATGTTGACCACCTTCCTGCTCCGTATAAACACTCCTTCACTCGTGACTCGTGTTTCCTCACCGTCGACGTCACACTCTTTATTGTGCTGCTGCTCTGACCCCCCCCACACACACACATCACCCCCCCACACATCACCCCCCAAACATCACCCCCACACACACACACATCACCCCCCCACACACACACATCACCCCCCCAAACATCACCCCCCCCACACACACATCACCCCCCAAACATCACCCCCCAAACATCACCCCAGACACACACATCACCCCCCACATCACCCCCCAAACATCACCCCCCACAAACATCACCCCCCCACAAACATCACCCCCCACACACATCACCCCCCACACATCACCCCCCCCAAACATCACCCCCCCACAAACATCACCCCCCCAAACATCACCCCCCCCAAACATCACCCCCCCCACACACATCACCCCCCAAACATCACCCCCCACACACACATCACCCCCCACACACACATCACCCCCCAAACATCACCCCCCCAAACATCACCCCAGACACACACATCACCCCCCCACACATCACCCCCCAAACATCACCCCCCACAAACATCACCCCCCACAAACATCACCCCCCACACACACATCACCCCCCACACATCACCCCCCCAAACATCACCCCCCACAAACATCACCCCCCAAACATCACCCCCCCAAACATCACCCCCCACACACACATCACCCCCCAAACATCACCCCCCACACACATCACCCCCCACACACACATCACCCCCCCACACACACATCACCCCCCACACACACACATCACCCCCCCCACACACACATCACCCCCCCCACACACACATCACCCCCCAAACATCACCCCCCCAAACATCATCACCCCCACACACACATCACCCCCCAAACATCACCCCCCAAACACACACATCACCCCCACACACACACACATCACCCCCCCCACACACATCACCCCCCAAACATCACCCCCCAAACATCATCACCCCCCACACACACATCACCCCCCCACACACACACATCACCCCCCCAAACATCATCACCCCCACACACACATCACCCCCCCCACACATCACCCCCCAAACATCACACACACACATATCACCCCCCACACACACATCACCCCCCCCAAACATCACCCCCCCACACACACATCACCCCCCCAAACATCACCCCCACACACACACATCACCCCCCCACACACACACATCACCCCCCCCAAACATCACCCCCACACACACACACATCACCCCCCCACACACACACATCACCCCCCAAACATCACCCCCACACACACACACATCACCCCCCCACACACACACATCACCCCCCCACACACATCACCCCCCCACACATCAGCTGATGTTTGGGGGCATCCCCCTCTCTGGACACTCTGCCGTGAGGTCGTGGTTCCAGAGACGACTCACGTAGCCCTGGGTGTGTGTGTGTATGTGTGTGTGTATGTGTGTTTGTGAGCATGTGTGAGTATATGTGAGTGTGTGTGAGTGTGTGTGAGCATGTGTGAGTATATGTGAGTGTGTGTGAGTGTGTGTGAGCATGTGTGAGTATATGTGAGTGTGTGTGAGTGAGTATATGTGAGTGTGTGTGAGTGTGTGTGAGCATGTGTGAGTATATGTGAGTGTGTGTGAGTGAGTATATGTGAGTGTGTGTGGGTGTGTGTGTGTGTGGGTGTGTGTGTGTGTGTGTGTGCTGCTGCAGCGGTGTTCCTGATTGATCTCTGAGCTCCAGCTGACGTCAGCGTCGTGGACTTTAAACGTGTTACGTAACTGACTGGGGAGGAAGAGAGGACAGGTCAAAGGTCACAGCTGCAGCGCCCGTCGGTGACGCGCGTCACATCAAAAAGGCATCGATGTGACGCAATTGCGTGTGTGTGTGTGTGTGTGTGTGTGTGTGGGGTCCTCTCCCAAAGGTCAGCTTTACCAAACATCAGCAGGTCTACAAACACACCAGTGAGTCCAGAAGTCCCAGTGACAGACGGAGGGATGAGGATGGATGGAGAGTGTGAGTGTGTGTGTGTGTGTGTGTGTGTGTGTGTGTGTGTGTGTGTGAGTATGTGTGAGTGTGTGAAAGTGAGTGAGTGTGTGTGAGTGTGTGTGTGAGTGAGTGTGTGTGTGTATGCATCTATGGCAGTGTGTGTGTTGTGTGTGTGTGTGCTGGTCCAGCTCTGGAGGAGAGCGGTGCAGACATTGTTCTGGTGGGGGAGGAGGCTCTGTGATGCTGAAAGAGCTGCAGAAAATGAAAGAAAGAGGAAGTTGTGGGGGGGGTTGAAGGGGGGGGTTGTGGTGGGGGGGGGGAGCGGTGGGGGGGGTCGAGGAGTGCCCTGAGAGAATGAGGGCGTTCCAGGGCACCGTGCGTGGGAAGGCTGTTGGGAAGATGCACATCTTTGTTTCAAGGTGCCCCCCCTCACCCCCCCCCTAATGATCCTGCGGTCCTCCAGAAAGACACATTTACATTCCCCTGAACACACACGTCCTTCTGGGGGGGGGGCATTCCTCTGGAGCCTGTTTGTGCAGGTTTCCTCCCTCCATCCTGGGACAAGTTAAAGTCCCCCCCCCCTCTGATCCCTCACTGGGGGGGGGTCCAGTAGGGGGGGTGAAGGGGGGGTCCAGTAGGGGGGTGAAGGGGGGGTCCAGTCGTGGGGGAGACCAGCGCTTGTTCACCCAGAGAGAGAGGAGCCAACATCACTAACAATGCACATAATCATTTCCATGTTTGACCTTTGGAAACACCCCCTCGTCACCCCCCCCGTCGTCACCCTCCCCCCTAACCCCCCCCCCCAGGAATGCCAGCTATTTTGGAGGCTCTCTGCTAAAGATGTCGTCCTGGTGGTGGTGGCTCACAAACAGGAGCAGCGGTGGAAAACTCCTTTTCTTCAGGGTTCTCAAGGACGGATCACTCCGAAGGCCTCCGGACTTCCCAGACGGATGGCCCCCCTCCAGGCCTCTGACCCCTGACCTCTGTCAGCAGGTTGACCCTCAGGAGACTCCCTGTCCTTGGGCTGGAGGCCGCCGTGTGGATGTGCTCCAGGATTCCCGTGTGTGAAGAATTCCCGACAGCCTGACTGGTGGATCTGGGATGTGTGTCAGTGGGACGCGTCCTCAGCTCTGGTCGGGTCTGCCGTCAACACGGAGAGGAACACGGAAGCAGGGTGCCCTCCGTTGACCCCCCCCCCGTCTTTCTTCGGGGGGGTCGTTGGTCTCATTGTGTCGGGGGAGTCTTTGTTTTAGCGTGAAATCGTGGGGACAGCGGAGGGAACCTTAGAGACACCGTGAGGCCTCTTCTCATCGGGGCTGTGCCCCCTCCCTCACAGGGATCAGCTCCAGTCTCCAGGGGGGTCCCACCCCCAGCCCCCCCCCGGGCCTGGAAACAGCCTGCATGTGAGCTTTCCTCGGCCAGGCTCTGGTGAATCTGTAGTGCCTCTGTAGGTCAGAGGTCAGCAGACCCCCCCAGTCATGCTGAGAAACACCCCCCCCCAGACCTGCTCTGAGGTGTTGCGCAACATGTTCCCCGGATCAGAACTCGATAGTGTTGCTTTCACCTCTAATTATAGACTGAGGAGTGAGGGGGGGCAGCACCGGGGGGGGCGCTGAACAGACGAGGGGGGGCCGTCTACTCATCTCTTCCTGTGACTCACTGATGGCGTCTGTACTACGCTACTAGTGTTTGTTAGGAATGACGACTTACCTAGAACTGAGTTATCACATGTTATCACAGGTTACCCCATGTTATTACAGGTTATTACAGGTTACTCCATGTTATTACAGGTTATCACAGGTTATTACAGGTTACTCCATGTTATTACAGGTTATCACAGGTTATTACAGGTTACTCCATGTTATTACAGGTTATCACAGGTTATTACAGGTTACTCCATGTTATTACAGGTTATTACAGGTTATCACAGCTTACTCCATGTTATTACAGGTTATTACAGGTTATCACAGGTTACTCCATGTTATTACAGGTTACTCACAGGTTATTACAGGTTACTCCATGTTATTACAGGTTATCACAGGTTATTACAGGTTACTCCATGTTATTACAGGTTATCACAGGTTATTACAGGTTACTCCATGTTATTACAGGTTACTCCATGTTATTACAGGTTACCCCATATTGTTACAGGTTATTACAGGTTACTCCATGTTATTACAGTTTATCACATGTCATTACAGGTTATTATAGGTTATCCCATGTTATTACAGGTTATCACTGGTTATTCCAGGTTATCCCATGTTATTGCGGGTTATCCCATGTTATCACAGGTTATCACAAGTTATTACAGTTATCACATGTTGTCATGGGTTATCACCTGTTATCACATGTTATCACAGGTCATCACAGGTCATCACATGTTATCACAGGTCATCACAGGTCATCACATGTTATCACAGGTCATCACAGGTCATCACAGGTCATCACAGGTCATCACAGGTCATCACATGTTATCACAGGTCATTACAGGTTATCACAGGTTATCAACAGTTACTAACTGTGTCTCTTCCTGTGAAAGTGTGTGTTTCTGTGCTACTGTCTCACGGTAGTGGCGGTAAAGGGTGTGTGTGTCTGGAACAACTAAATTTAGACCTCCCTGATGCTGCGCGTCATCGGAGCAGCTGCTGCAGGATCCAGATGTTGGAGCTGCAGCAGCTCGGCCGCATGGCCAGGCCCTTCCTGGGGCTCCTGTTGGGCGTGGGGGGGGGCATGTTTACACAGACACATTACAGCAGTCGTGGGGGGGGCACCCAGGGGCGAGGCAGGAGGAGAGTTCAGCCGAGGCGTCTTCCTCAACACGTCTGAGTCTCCCCGCCGCCCCGGCGTTGTCACAGCCCTGCCGATGCTCAACGATGCCCAGCACGGCCCGGCGGCGGTTGCAGCGGCGGTTGCAGCGGCGGTTGCAGCGGCGGTTGCAGCGGCGGTTGCAGCGGCGGTTGCAGCGGCGGTTGCAGCGGCGGTTGCAGCAGCTGTGCAACAGTTGCAGAACGTCAGACGTTGTGTCACACTAACGTCCGCAGCGCTGTCGAGGCCTTAAAGGGGCCAACGTCCCTAACCCCGAGGAGGAAACAACCCTGAGTGCTGAGCCCCCCCCCGTGTCTGCCCCCCCGTGCCTGCCCCCCCCCAACCCTGCACGGCCCATTTCGGTGAACTGGCTGTCACCCCCGGTGGGGGGGCTCATTTTCCTCACCACTATAATTATCCTCTATTTTTAACGTCTAACCAGGCCAGTGTGCTGCTTCCAGCCCAGGACGGCCGTGGCCCCCGAGTAGGGGGGGGGCCAGACTCTGCTGGGCTGCAGCTCTGTGACGTGTGCCCCCCCCTCCCCCCAGAACCACCCAGAGAGTTCTGGCTGAAAGCAAAGGTGGGGCCTCCGGTTACATAACGTCTTATTTTGGTCTCTGGCTGGTGCAGAGGACTGGTCCTGTTTGTGCTCAGTGGGCCCCCCTGGGGGGCGGGGCCAGTGGGGGTGGGGCCAGTGGGGGTGGGGGCAGTGGGGGGGGTCAGGCAGGGCCCGGGCAGCAACGGCCCGTATACGGTATCCCAGGTGGGAGCACAGACCGCCTGGCCTTGGAACGACTTCCCACTTTCTAAACATTGGAAGAGGTCGGTTGACCCAGAGGTCAGATGTTCCAGATGTTCGAGGTGTCCCAGGAGGCTGGAGGAGATCAGGGAGGGGTTCAGGTGCCCTCAGATCCATCAGAGTGATCAGCTGCTTTAAAACAAGAGGAATCTAACTCACACCCTCAGGAGGAGCTCCTGAAGATCAACACTGTCCTGCTGGTGACAAGCAAGGACGAGTTTGAGGCTCTCTCCACCACCTTCACCTTCATCATCACCATCACCATCATCACCTTCACCACCTTCATCATCATCATCATCACCATCACCACCTTCATCACCACCATCATCATCATCATCACCTTCATCATCATCTCCACCATCATCTCCACCATCACCATCACCATCCATCATCACCACCATCATCACCACCATCATCACCACCATCATCATCATCATCATCATCATCATCACCACCATCATCTCCACCATCATCATCATCATCATCATCATCATCACCATCATCACCTTCATCACCACCATCATCCATCATCATCATCACCATCATCATCACCATCATCATCTCCACCATCATCATCATCATCATCACCATCATCACCACCATCACCATCATCACCAACATCATCACCATCATCTCCACCATCATCATCATCATCATCACCATCATCACCTTCATCACCACCATCACCATCATCACCACCATCATCATCACCTTCACCACCCTCTGATCTCTCTGTGGTTTCAGGCCTCCACCAGCTCCTCCTTTCCTCAGTGTTCACACCACCACCACATCAACCCCCCCCCAGCCTTGACCCCCCAGCCTTGACCCTCTGGGCCACCGTGGGAGTAGCGGGGGCTGTGGGGTGACTGTGGGGGGGTGACTGTGGGCCTGCTGGGGGGGGGGCTGAGGCCAGGGTCAGGCTGGAGATAAGGACACGGCTGGTTTCACGTGGGAACTGGTGAGACTGGGACAGAGAAGGTCCTGGGGGACCTCAGACCAGCAGCAGGGCCCCCCCCCACTCTGGGCTCTGGTCTGAAGGTACACGGTCCAAGAGGCTGGGGGGTGAGGCTGAGGGGTGAGGCTGGGGGGTGAGGCTGAGGGTGAGGCTGGGAGGCTGGGGGTGAGGCTGGGGGGGGTGAGGCTGTGGGGGGGGTGAGGCTGGGGGGGTGAGGCTGAGGGGTGAGGCTGAGGGGTGAGGCTGGGGGGTGAGGCTGGGGGGTGAGGCTGGGGGGTGAGGCTGAGGGGTGAGGCTGGGGGTGAGGCTGGGGGGTGAGGCTGGGGGGTGAGGCTGAGGTGAGGCTGGGGGGTGAGGCTGGGGGGTGAGGCTGGGGGGAGGAGGCTGAGGGGTGAGGCTGGGGGTGAGGCTGGGGGGGTGAGGCTGAGGGGTGAGGCTGGGGGGTGAGGCTGGGGGTGAGGCTGGGGGGCTCACGCTCCATTAGCTCCTCTCACTGGATGAGGAACAGCTGATGGAACAGAGCGATGGGGCTCCATCAGCCGTAAACGCTTCTCTCTGGGGCTTCCTATCTGGAATCTGTGGTTTCCAGTCAGGGACCCCCTCCGGCCCCCCCAGACCCTCTCATGCCTGAGTGGGTCTGAGCTGAGGAAATCCCATCAAGTTCACGTCCACTTTAGAAACGTCTGTCTGAAGCTGCACAAATCCTGAAGACGGCTTCAGAAAGCAGGAGGAGCCCCCCCTCCTCCCCCCTCGCCCCCCCCCTCGCCCTAATCGCTCTCCTCTCCTTACAGAACCTGATGGCGAAGGCGTTGTATGACAACGTTCCGGAGTCTCCGGAGGAGCTGGCGTTCCGTAAGGGCGACATCCTGACGGTCATCGAGCAGAACACGGGGGGGCTGGAGGGCTGGTGGCTCTGCTCGCTCCACGGCCGCCAGGGCATCGCCCCCGGCAACCGTCTGAAGCTGCTGATCGGGCCCATGTTTGAGGCCCAGGCGTCGCCCGCCACCCCCCAGGGCTCGGCCAATCAGCAGAAGCCTGGGTCAGGGGGGGCTCAGGGGATCTACCAGGTGCCCCCCTCCCTTCAGAGCCCTCAGCAGAGCATATACCAGGTCCCCCCCCCCCAGGACGTCTACCAGGTCCCCCCCAGGAGTCACCTGGCTGCTGACAACACCCCCAGCAAGGTGAGACCAAGGAGGGTGTTGGGGGGGTGTTCTAGGACACTGTGTGTGTGTGTGTGTGTGTGTGTGTGTGTGTGTGTGTGTGTGTGTGTGTGAGTGTGTGTGTGTGTGTGTGTGTGTGTGTGTGAGGATGTGTGTGTGTGTGTGTGTGTGTGTGTGGATGTGTGAGTGTGTGAGTGTGTGTGTGTGTGTGTGTGGATGTGTGTGTGTGTGTGTGTGTGGATGTGTGTGAGTGTGTGTGGGTGTGGGTGTGTGTGAGTGTGTGTGTGTGTGTGTGTGTGTGTGTGTGTTAGTGTGTGTGAGTGTGTGTGGGTGTGTGTGTGCAGGGTGTGTCTCACCACAGCAGGCTGCTGTTGTGTGCTGCTCCAGGCTCTTTTCTGGGGACGTGGGGACACCTCCCCGTGTTGTCCGTACACACGCTGGCTGGTAAAACCATTAAAACCATTAAAACCAGTGCGGCCCCTTCAGAGCGTATAAATAGCAGAATAAAGACGGCCCTGTTTTACTGGTGTGGTGGATCTTTGAAAAGGCATGCGTCAGCCTGTTCTAGGAAACACGCAGCAGCTCCACCATAAAGAGAGAAATGAACGGCTTCCACGTGTGTGTGTGTGTGTGTGTGTGTGTGTGCGCTCTACCAGGAAGGGAGATCTTCCCTGTTTATTCAAGCATCAAACTATCTCTGGCCCCCCAGGCCAGATCTTCCCTCCAGGAGACCAGAGTAATTACATGGATGAGCTCCAGAGCCTCAGGTGGTTCCTTCTCCAGCGGATCATGTGTGTGTGTGTGTATCTGCAGCATCGCAGGCATGAGCTCAGGTGTGTGTTTCAGCAGGTACACCACCTGAGTGTGTGTGTGTGTGTGTGTGTGTGTGTGTGTGTGAGGGCTCAGGCAGAACTGCTCCGTTAACGGGGCCCAAGGAGGGAAGGGGTAAGGGGGGGTGTTTAGACTGACCCTTCAGACCCTGTGTCTGCTCACACACACACACACACACACACTCTGGTTCCGACTGATGCTGACAGTGAGTGGTTGATGTGATAAAACCAGCCACAGATCTGATCTTGACCCTCGTTGACACCCCGGCTGACCACCTGAGTTACAGTGTTTCAGACTGTAGGCTGGCGTGGGCGTGCTCTGGTGATCCCCTCTCGTATTACCCCAGAGCCCCCAGCGACGCGCTTCCTGCCAGCCTTTCATGTGTGTGTGTGTGTGTGTGTGTGTGTGTGTGTGCGGCTCAGATCTGCTCACAACATCCTGGGCTTGGCGTCCCGGCCTCGCGCTGCAAATCCCGTTTGGCTCTGGTTCTTCTGCCTTCATGTGGCGTGGGGCTTCGGTCTATAAAGGAACACCGAGGTTTGGCAGGGCTCGCCTTCCTGACTGCCGGGTTTGAAGCTGCGGCCTCGTCCCTGGGTGACCCCCCCGCCGTCGTGAGCTGCCGTGGAGGAGGGAGGAGCGGGAGGAGCCTGGAGCTGCAGGCCACACAAGAGGCTCCTCACATGGTGCAGCTTTGTGCCCTCTTTTATCTGCTCAGAGGACCGAGTCTGAAAGGTGTGTCTGTTTCACTGTGACTGCAGCGCCCCCCCCCCCGCCCCACTCAGCCACAGGGTCATGCTGCTCCATGATGGGTTGGGTTCAGAGTTCAAAGATCTCCAACAAGCTTCTTATCAACCCCACCAGACGGCCTTTTGGCCCTCACTTCCTGCCTCGGGGCTCTGCTCCTTGTGTGAGTGTTTCCTGCGTCGCGCTCACAGACCCCGCCCTCGCCGGTGCCGTGTGCACGTATACGGGCAGCCGAGGTGTAAACTGAACTCCCACACAACTGGAGGAAGTGCAGGTTCCTAGGGCGTGATCTACCTTGATAAGTCCCCACCAGGTTAGGCGTGTTTGTTCCACGTTCTCTCTGCTTATCACGCTGGCCACAATCTCAGCCGCTGATAAGGGAGTTATGCCTTCCCGCGGTGAGCCGCCTCCATTGTTGCGCTTGTGATGAATCGCTGGGCCGTGAGGTTTGACCGAGAGGGCGCGCTCCTAAATCAGACCTGCTCTGGTGTGTCAGACTGAGACCAAAGTCTGAAACCCTGAGGACTCTCATAAATGATCTGTGAGGCTCCGATCACACGACCGCCGATCAGCTGATACTGTTGTTTTCACCACTGAGCCTATTTTAACGATTCACATGTACGTTCACTAAAATAGGAGGTAATGCTGGGAGACACGGTCACCTTCTGATGCCAAAAGACTCCTTCGTCGTGGTGGTGTGACCTCCTTTACTGTCCTGGCCTCCACTAATGCTGACAGTAGTTTTCAGTTCTAATCTTAATCCTTCTCTCCTAAGATTAATTCATCGTGTTTCTCATTTCATTTTCACCCCCAGAGGATTTTCTCATGATTGTATTCCAGGAAAGTAAACAGCAAACGTCAGACGTGTCTTTTAACATGACTTTTCTTCACATAATCATGTTGGCGGATTAAAACGCCACTTTGATCAGGAAGGATGAAGGATGATGATTATTAGCACTAAACTCGCCCTGTTCTCCTTTAATGCTCCTCATTATTCCTGCTGACTGTTTGGGTTGAGCCGATTGGATGTGTTATGAGACAGCTGAAAGCCTCACGGGATTCATGAGTTAATTACTTGCATTAATTAGTTTGGCATTTTAATAGGCTGGTGCAGCTCCAGTTGGCTGAGGAGAACATTATCAAGCAGTCCTGGGTGGAAGAGAAAGTGGACCACAGCAGCAGAGAGATGTTTGTGCTGTGATTCAGCAACACAGGAACAGGCCCAAAACATCTGCAGAATAAGTCAGACAAATGTGAAGAATCAGTCGGAAACATCTGAAAATAAAGTCAGAAACGTGTAGGTACAGTCAGAAATGTGTAGGTACAGTCAGAAACATGTGTAGGTACAGTCAGAAATGTGTAGGTACAGTCAGAAATGTGTGTAGATACAGTCAGAAATGTGTAGGTACAGTCAGAAATGTGTGGGGACAGCCAGAAACATGTGTAGGTACAGTCAGAAACGTGTGTAGGTACAGTCAGAAACATGTGTAGGTACAGTCAGAAACGTGTAGGTACAGTCAGAAACGTGTAGGTACAGTCAGAAACGTGTAGGTAGTCAGAAACGTGTGTAGGTACAGTCAGAAACGTGTAGGTACAGTCAGAAATGTGCGGGTACAGTCAGAAACGTGTGTAGGTACAGTCAGACAACAGCGTGCTCCTTCCTGCTGGGTTATAGGGAGGCAGATGAATCCAGATGCTCTGTGCTGGTGGAGACAGTAGCTGGGGGAGGGCGTCTGCCTGGAGATGGACGATAAGAGAAGAAAGGCGATGAAGAGGAGTGATGAAGGGCTGAATGGATGAGTGCTGCGAGCTGTGCTGAACAAGGCCATTGTGGCTGTTGAGAAGGTGTGAAGAGCTGATTTCCTGTGTCTATCTACACATGGGTGATAAATGTAGAAGTGGTGAGGAGGCAGTGGTGCGAACAGGAACCTCTGTGCTGCAGCGCGGCCTCACGACCAGCGCGTCTCCTATCACACACCCAATCTGACGCTTCTTTTAACTTCGCTTGTTGGAGCACATTTCTCTGAAGCGCTTCTCTGTTTCCGTGCCAACGGCTGCTTGTTTTAGACTCCCTTGAGTTCTCATCATTTCAAAGTCCCCCCCCCCATCAACTGTGGCTCCGCCCACCCGAGCCTGGTCCCGCCCCTCTTGGTTGTGGACACCCGTTGACATCGTGGCCCCCCCCGACCTTCTCCGGGCCTCTCACATCCGTCCCCTCACCTGAGCAGGACTGGGCGGCGGGTGTCTGTGACGTCACGGTTGGGGGCTGTGCTGCGGGCGCCAGCGTCATCGGCAGGGGTAAATATTTACCGTCCCTCAGCCGCAGCTGCGGCGGCGCTGAGCGACGCCCGAGCGCCGAGCCTGCTGGGTAAACACAGCCGGAGCTCTGGTCCAGCGGGGAGAAGCGCTCGCTGCAGCGGTGACGCCGACCTGCCCAGAAGGTCGGCGAGGCGCCTGGCGCTGGCCTGACCTTGAGCCAGGCCGGGGGCGGAGCTGCAGAGGGCGATCACGCCCCCCCCGGCCCCGGCCAGCCGACAGCGTGCCATCTGACGGACAGACGGTGACGGACAGACGGACAGCCCCAGACTGACCCCAGAGCAGCTGCTTAGTGCAGCCTGATGCGGGTGTGAAGCCCCGCCCCCCGCCCTGCTGGGACGGCGCCCTGATTGGCCTCATCAGAACCATCTGGACTACCGTTGGTCCGACTGCGGCTCGGATGAATGGCATTCCTTTCCATACAAGGCTGCGCACTCTCATTTTCCGTTCCCCTCACGTTCTTCCACCCCCCTTCTTTTCATAAATCTGTTTTACAACCCCCCCCCAGAAACATTAATCCGTCCTGCTTGGCGGCGGTTCTGTTTCCGACTGTTGGCTCTCCTGTCAACGTCTCCTCGGAGCGAGGGCTGCTATTAGGACGTTAAGGGCCCGTTGACGTTGTGGACCCACGTCTGGAGCCTCCCTGGAGGCAGGAACACGCTGCGCATGTTTCCTATTTTCGAGCCATAATGGACGCCGTTTGTGGCGGTCCTGGTGTGTGTGTGTGTGTGTGTTTGTGTGTGTGTGTGGGGGGGGGGGCTGGGATTAGACAAGGACATTCCCAACATTCCTGTGTCTGTCTGACGCAGCGAGGAGGTCTGTGTTGAGGAGGGCTGGAAACAGAGCTCAGAGGTGTGTGTGTGTGTGGGTGGGGGGGTAGGTCTCAGCGTGGATCGTGTCCCGTTGTGAAGGTGTGGGTGGCGTCTCTCAGGCTTTGACGACTGTCTCACGTGCAGCCGTCCTGAAGACGTCCAGCTGTCTCACAACGTCTCACCGACCTGCTGCAGCATCAACCAGCCTCAGCTGAGCGCAGCAGGAACCCGCCAGCAGGGGCACCCCCGAGGAGCACTGCTGCTAATGAGACCTGTGTGTGTGTGTGTGTGTTTATTGGTCTGGTTCCTCCCTCCAGCTCGCTGACTCAGCGGAGCTGCTGGTGGTAACGGTGTAGGAGTCTGCCTGTTTCTGGAGACCGCTGTGCTGCTCTGCTGACTGTGCCCCCCCCCTCTGTGATTGACAGGTGGTGACCCCGACCAGAGTGGGACAGTCGTACACCTACAGCTCAGGCCAGCACAACCAGCAGGACCTCTATGACGTCCCCCCCAGCAGGTCCCAGCAGGGGGTACGTGTGCCCCCCCAGAGGAGACTTCCTGTTCTGGACTGAGAGCACGGTTTCTCAGAAGCTGAGCTCAGATCAGAGGAAGCAAGAAACGATGTTTCACATTGTTGTTTCCTGTTTCAGGTGTACGATGTCCCCCCCACCCAGATGTTCACCACTCAGCTCACCTCCACCAGGAACCAGGGGGTGTATGACGTCCCCCAAGGCCAAATGGACGACAGGAACCAGGGGGTGTATGACGTCCCTCCTCCGTCTCAGGGGGTAAGAGAACCTCTCAGAGACCAGTTGACCCCCTCGTCTGCTCCTAAAGATCAGGAGCAGACGAGGCTTCTCAGGCTCAGCCTAGAGGGTGTGACGGTGTGAGCGTGTGTGTGTGTGGGTTTGTGTGTGTAGTTGTGTGTGTGCGTGGGGGTTTG
>CAJVRN010000219.1:4235000-4280000 GCA_911728415.1 Lagocephalus sceleratus | reverse complement strand
ACAGAGACAGAGACGACAGGGGGACAGGGACAGAGACACAGAGGGACAGGGACAGAGACACAGGGGGACAGGGGACAGACAGAGACACGGGGACAGGGACAGAGACACAGGGAGACAGGGACACAGACGCAGGGGGACAGGGACAGACAGGGACAGAGAGAGACATAGAGACACACAGAGAGACAAATATAAAGAGACAGAGACACACTCACACACAGAAGATCAGCTGCTCCTTTGATCCTCCTTTGATGCTCCTTTGGTGCTCCTTTGATCCTCCTTTGATCCTCCTTTGATGTCTGGCTCCCTCCCTCAGATCAACCAGTTCAGGAAGTTGGAGCAGGAGGTGATCAAGCCAGTGGAGAACGACATCACACAGTGGATGTCGCACCAGCGCGGGCCCTCCCCCGCCGACCCCTCCTCCTCGGCGGCGCCCGCCGTCGGCCCGCGGGACCGCCAGCTGCTGGCCTTCTACTCGGAGCAGTGCGAGCAGCACTTCGCCACGCTGCTCAGCGCCGTGGACGCCTTCTTCGGCTGCGTCGGCGCCGGCCAGCCGCCGCGCATCTTCGTGGCTCACAGCAAGTTCGTGATCCTGAGCGCCCACAAACTGGTCTTCATCGGGGACACGCTGTCCAGGCAGGCGGCCGCCCCCGAGCTCGCCAACCGCGTGATGAACTCCAGCAACGTCCTGTGCGACCTGCTGAAGACGGTGGTCGCCGCCACCAAGACGGCGGCGCTGAACTACCCCAGCACGGGCGCCGTGCAGGACATGGTGGACCGGGTGACGGAGCTGTCCCACCACGCCCGCCAGTTCAAGGAGCAGCTGCTGCAGATGTCCGCCTTGTGATGGCGCCGCGGGCCGCAGGCTCCGCCCCCTCCCGCTGTAGATACCGTGGTGTACATACGGCCCTGTTTTTGTGTAGATTGTTTTCTATGGCGTCCGTAGGACCCGTGAGGCGTCCCCAACATTCCCTGTATGTCAAAGCACCTTAACGCAGCGGCCGTCCCGTCCCCACGCCACCGCGTCCTCCTGCTGCGACCGTCCATCTCCATGTAAAGTGTGATGACGTCCTTGTGATCGTGGACACGCCCACCTCCAGTAAAGCATCGTTCTTAACGCGTGTCCGTGTCCTTCCTGTCACAGTGGTTACAGCAAGGGGGACGGGAGGGACGAGCAGGACAAGGGGACGGATGAGAGGGACAAAGAGGACAAGGGGATGGATGAGAGGGACAAAGAGGACAAGGGGATGGATGAGAGGGACAAAGAGGACAAGGGGATGGATGAGAGGGACAAGGGGACGGATGAGAGGGATGAGGAGGACAAGGGGATGGATGAGAGGGACAAAGAGGACAAGGGATGGATGAGAGGACAAGGGAGATAGAGGGAGAGGACAAGGGGATGGATGAGAGGGACAAAGAGGACAAGGGGATGGATGAGAGGGACAAAGAGACAAGGATGGATGAGAGGACAAAGAGGACAAGGGGACGGATGAGAGGGACAAAGAGGACAAGGGGATGGATGAGAGGGACAAAGAGGAACAAAGGACGGATAGAAGGACAAAAAGACAAGGACGGATGAGAGGACAAAGGACAAGGGGACGGATGAGAGGACAAGGGAGGATGAGAGGGACAAAGAGGACAAGGGGATGATGAGAGGACAAGGGGACGGATGAGAGGGATGAGGAGGACAAGGGGACGGATGAGAGGACAAAGAGGACAAGGGATGGATAGAGGGACAAAGAGGACAAAGGGATGGATGAGAGGGACAAAGAGGACAAGGGGACGGATGAGAGGGACAAAGGACAAGGGGACGGATGAGAGGGACAAAGAGGACAAGGGGATGGATGAGAGGGACAAAGAGGACAAGGGGATGGATGAGAGGGACAAGGGGACGGATGAGAGGGATGAGGAGGACAAGGGGACGGATGAGAGGGACAAAGAGGACAAGGGGATGGATGAGAGGGACAAAGGACAAGGGGATGGATGAGAGGGACAAAGAGGACAAGGGGATGGATGAGAGGGACAAGGGGACGGATGAGAGGGACAAGGAGGACAAGGGGACGGATGAGAGGGACAAGGAGGACAAGGGGACGGATGAGAGGGATGAGGAGGACAAGGGGACGGATGAGAGGGACAAGGAGGACAAGGGGACGGATGAGAGGGACAAGGAGGACAAGGGGACGGATGAGAGGGACAAGGGGACGGATGAGAGGGATGAGGAGGACAAGGGGACGGATGAGGAGGACAAGGGGACGGATGAGAGGGACAAGGAGGACAAGGGGACGGATGAGAGGGACAAAGAGGACAAGGGGATGGATGAGAGGGACAAAGAGGACAAGGGGATGGATGAGAGAGACAAAGAGGACAAGGGGATGGATGAGAGGGATGAGGAGGACAAGGGGATGGATGAGAGGGACAAGGGGACGGATGAGAGGGACAAGGAGGACAAGGGGACGGATGAGAGGGATGGGGAGGACAAGGGGACGGATGAGAGGGACAAGGAGGACAAGGGGACGGATGAGAGGGATGAGGAGGACAAGGGGACGGATGAGAGGGACAAGGAGGACAAGGGGACGGATGAGAGGGACAAGGGGACGGATGAGAGGGATGAGGAGGACAAGGGGCGGATGAGGAGGACAAGGGGACGGATGAGAGGGACAAGGAGGACAAGGGGACGGATGAGAGGGACAAAGAGGACAAGGGTATGGATGAGAGGGACAAAGAGGACAAGGGGACGGATGAGGAGGACAAGGGGACGGATGAGAGGGACAAGGAGGACAAGGGGACGGATGAGAGGGACAAAGAGGACAAGGGGATGGATGAGAGGGACAAAGAGGACAAGGGGACGGATGAGGAGGACAAGGGGACGGATGAGAGGGACAAGGAGGACAAGGGGACGGATGAGAGGGACAAAGAGGACAAGGGGACGGATGAGAGGGATGAGGAGGACAAGGGGACGGATGAGAGGGACGAGGAGGACAAGGGGACGGATGAGAGGGACGAGGAGGACAAGGGGATGGATGAGAGGGACGAGGAGGACAAGGGGACGGATGAGAGGGACGAGGAGGACAAGGGGACGGATGAGAGGGACGAGGAGGACAAGGGGACGGATGAGAGGGACGAGGAGGACAAGGGGACGGATGAGAGGGACGAGGAGGACAAGGGGACGGATGAGAGGGATGAGGAGGACAAGGGGATGGATGAGAGGGACGAGGGGATGGATGAGAGGGACAAGGAGGACAAGGGGATGGATGAGAGGGACGAGGGGACGGATGAGAGGGATGAGGGGATGGATGAGAGGGACAAGGGGACGGATGAGAGGGACGAGGGAGGATAAGAGGGACAAGGAGAGGGGACGAGGAGGACAAGGGGATGGATGAGAGGGACGAGGGGACGGATGGGGAGGACAAGGGGACGGATGAGAGGGAGGGAACAGGCAGGGACAAACTAAGAGACAGACGAGAACATGAGGGGGAGGACAACCGAGGGGGAGGGGGCTGACAGGGACGGACTAGGGGACAGGCGAGGGGACAAGTGAGGGGTATCGATGTAAATGAACCAGGTTGTCTCAGACATCCAGCTGTGAGACAGGAAACGAGGTGTCCTTTCACAATAAAGTACCTCAGAGGCGTTCCAGGTCTGCTCCTGTTGTTGCCAGCATTCCTCTGGGTGGTCTCCATGGAGACGGGACAGGCAGGAATCTGCTGTAGGACCCAAATGTCACAGACGCAGTGACTCAGGAGACAAGGCTCCGCCCCCACAGGCTCCGCCCCTGAGAACACCTCCGTCTGCTGTTCCTCACCATCTTTATTGTTACAGTCCAAACTGTCTCTGGACCCTCAGAGACCCAGGACCAGACCTTCAGACCCTCAGAGACCCAGGACCAGACCTTCAGACCCTCAGAGACCCAGGACCAGACCTTCAGACCCTCAGAGACCCAGGACTGGACCCTCAGACCCTCAGAGACCCAGGACCAGACCTTCAGACCCTCAGAGACCCAGGACCAGACCTTCAGACCCTCAGAGACCCAGGACTGGACCTTCAGACCCTCAGAGACCCAGGACTGGACCCTCAGACCCTCAGAGACCCAGGACCAAACCTTCAGACCCTCAGAGACCCAGGACTGGACCATCAGTAACCCAGGCACAGACCCTCAGAGACCCAGGAACAGACCCTCAGAGACCCAGGATCAGACCCTCAGAGACCCAGGACCAGACCTTCAGACCCTCAGAGACCCAGGACCGGACCTTCAGAGACCCAGGACTGGACCTTCAGACCCTCAGAGACCCAGGACCAGACCTTCAGAGGCTCAGGACCGGACCTTCAGACCCTCAGAGACCCAGGACCAGACCTTCAGAGGCTCAGGACCGGACCTTCAGACCCTCAGAGACCCAGGACCAGACCTTCAGAGGCTCAGGACTGGACCTTCAGACCCGCAGAGACCCAGGACCGGACCTTCAGACCCTCAGAGACCCAGGATCGGACCTTCAGACCCTCAGAGACCCAGGACCGGACCTTCAGACCCTCAGAGACCCAGGACCAGACCTTCAGACCCTCAGAGACCCAGGACCCGACCTTCAGACCCTCAGAGACCCAGGACTGGACCCTCACAGACCCTCAGAGACCCAGGACCAGACCTTCAGACCCTCAGAGACCCAGGACTGGACCTTCAGAGACCCAGGACAAGACGCTCAGAGACCCAGGACCGGACCTTCAGACCCTCAGAAACCCAGGACCGGACCTTCAGAGACCCAGGACAAGACCCTCAGAGACCCAGGACCAGACCTTCAGACCCTAAGAGACCCAGGACCGGACCTTCAGAGACCCAGGACAAGACCCTCAGAGACCCAGGACCAGACCTTCAGACCCTCAGAGACCCAGGACCGGACCTTCAGAGACCCAGGACAAGACCTTCAGACCCTCAGAGACCCAGGACCGGACCTTCAGAGACCCAGGACAAGACCTTCAGACCCTCAGAGACCCAGGACCAGACCTTCAGACCCTCAGAGACCCAGGACCGGACCTTCAGAGACCCAGGACCAGACCTTCAGACCCTCAGAGACCCAGGACTGGACCTTCAGAGGCTCAGGACCAGACCTTCAGACCCTCAGAGACCCAGGACCAGACCTTCAGACCCTCAGAGACCCAGGACCAGACCTTCAGACCCTCAGAGACCCAGGACCGGACCTTCAGAGGCTCAGGACCGGACCTTCAGAGACCCAGGACCAGACCTTCAGACCCTCAGAGACCCAGGACCGGACCTTCAGACCCTCAGAGGCCCAGGACCGGACCTTCAGAGGCACCGGACCTTCAGAGACCCAGGATCGGACCTTCAGACCCTCAGAGACCCAGGACCGGACCTTCAGACCCTCAGAGACCCAGGACCAGACCTTCAGACCTCCAGAGACCCAGGACCGGACCTTCAGAGACCCAGGACCGGACCTTCAGACCCTCAGAGAAACAGGACCAGACCTTCAGACCCTCAGAGACCCAGGACCGGACCTTCAGACCCTCAGAGACCCAGGACCAGACCTTCAGACCTCCAGAGACCCAGGACCGGACCTTCAGAGACCCAGGACAAGACCCTCAGAGACCCAGGACCAGACCTTCAGACCCTCAGAGACCCAGGACTGGACCTTCAGAGGCTCAGGACCGGACCTTCAGACCCTCAGAGACCCAGGACCGGACCTTCAGACCCTCAGAGACCCAGGACTGGAACTTCAGACCCTCAGAGACCCAGGACCAGACCTTCAGACCCTCAGAGACCCAGGACCGGACCTTCAGACCCTCAGAGACCCAGGACTGGAACTTCAGACCCTCAGAGACCCAGGACCAGACCTTCAGACCCTCAGAGACCCAGGACTGGAACTTCAGACCCTCAGAGACCCAGGACTGGAACTTCAGACCCTCAGAGACCCAGGACCGGACCACCGGAGACCCAGGACCGGACCTTCAGAGACCCAGGACTCAAGGACGAGGCTGACAGCACTTCCAGCCCTCCCAGGAATCACCTGATGATAATGACGTCATCTAAATGTTACACATGAGTGACACTCCTAATAAACGTGGTCTACTCTGCCTTAAATAACTATTATATTTACACTGCTTGACCATTTTTGTTACAAATATTAACGATTTTGACACAATCACACGTCTTTATAATATAGCAACGCCTTACAATAAGCACTTTATGTTTTTATTTCGGTCAGTTATCAAATTCTGCGTCTTCCGTCCTACTAACCGGTACCACAGCGCCGCCTGGCGGCCAGACGCCGCGACTGCAACACTTGAAATAAAGATACTGAATGAACTTGAAGAGCAAACAGAGGGTGTGAGGAAGGCCATAAGAACTGATGAACGTAACACTGAGCGTGAGTGAACTTTAAATACTTCCCTGGTCCTTCATCACGTCCTCCAGGAAACCCAGAGGAGACAGAGAAGAACCGGCCAACAAAAGAAACATCATCCCTGGTTCTCTGAGAAGATCAGGAGGATCTTCATCAAATGGTGCATTTGAAGCCCACAACACCCTGAGACAGAGGCTGGTCCCCCCAGAGGACAAACACCAGGACACAAACAGTAACGTAGTGTCTGCTGTCCTCTGAGTGAGGGACGTCCACCTGAACACTGGGGAGACAAAACAACCTCTTCACAAGAGCATGGACCAACACAGAAGAGCCACCTCCTCAGGTCAGGACTCAGCACACCTGGAGGACAAAGGACACTCTGAGGACAACAACGTCCAGGTGTGGACCAGGGAGGACAGAGGGTTTGAGAGAGGAGGAAAGGAAGCCGTCTGTGTAAAACTGGAAAGACCAGGGGTCTCCAGGTCCCCCCAGGGGTCTCCAGGTCCCCCCCAGAGGTCTCCAGGTCCCCCCCAGGGGTCTCCAGGTCCGTGAGGCTGCAGGTTCTGGTCCAACCCAGCAGCAGCAGCACCAGACTGGACTCTCTTCATCAACTCATCTGAGTCTTCAACAGCTGACTGGTCAAACTGGGTGAGCTGGACTGGTGGGACCAGAACCTGCAGCCTCACGGCCCTTTGGGGGGGGACCCCTGGACCATCGTTGGACAGACATCACCTGAGACATCACCTGTTGACAATGGAGTCCAGAAGAACCTCCAGAGAAGAGACCGTTCACACCTGGCTAACGACCCCCATTGTGTCCAACAAGGGGCGGAGTCACCAACAATCAGGTGACTGAAACTCCACAGGTGTGAACGCCTCCTGGAGGACACAGGTATCTGGAGCTCCCAAGAGTCTGTCAGAGCTGATGAAGCCTCTTGGATGAGGAGGACCGTCCTGGTGGAGCTGAACCAGTCCAGAATCACCACCCCAGACCGGTGAAGGCTGGAGGAAACCCACCTTGACTTCTAGAGATGACATCACCAGACCACCAACACGAACAACATTTAAAGATTTATTCATGTTTAATGTAAAAAACATGACAGAAAATCTTCTGATTGCACTTTCAGCCGTACGAATCGCCCACGAGCTTCGGTTGTCAAGAGGTCCTTGTCAGATGAAGAGATTAAAGCAGCTGAGAAAGTTCACGTGCCGCTCCGACGGAGCAGCTTCATCAGGACACGTGGCTACGGCGAGGAGGACCCCCCCAGGTCTCTGGGGACTGAGTGTGTGGCCGGAACAGCAGAGATCTCATGATCACGTGACGACGGAAGACGTGGAGGTCCGGGGGGCCACGGTGTGATCTAGGAGGGTCCTCCTGGGCCCCCTGGGTCCACGGTGTGATCTAGGAGGGTCCTCCCTGGGCCCTCGGGGCCACGGTGTGATCTAGGAGGGTCCTCCTGGGCCCCCTCGGGGCCCACGGTGTGATCTAGGAGGGTCCCCCTGGGCCCCGGTGTGATCTAGGAGGGTCCCCCTGGGCCCCCGGGGGCCACGGTGTGATCTAGGAGGGCCTCCTCCCCCGGTGTTAGGTCCCCCTGGGCCCACGGTGTGATCTAGGAGGGTCCTCCTGGGCCCCCGGGGGCCCCCCTGGCGTGTGATCTAGGAGGGTCCTCCTGGGCCCCCGGTGTCATCTAGGAGGGTCCTCCTGGGCCCCCGGCGGCCACGGTGTGATCTAGGAGGGTCCCCCTGGGCCCCGGTGTGATCTAGGAGGGTCCTCCTGGGCCCCCGGGGGCCACAGTGTGATCTAGGAGGGTCCTCCTGGGCCCCCGGGGGCCACAGTGTGATCTAGGAGGGTCCTCCTGGGCCCCCGGTGTGATCTAGGAGGGTACTCCTGGGCCCCCTGGGTCCACAGTGTGATCTAGGAGGGTCCTCCTGGGCCCCCGGGGGCCACGGTGTGATCTAGGAGGGTCCTCCTGGGCCCCTGGAGGATCTATGAGGCTACTTCGGGGGCCCTCAGGCGCCCAGCCCTCGGGCGACTCCTGGTCTGGACGTCAGCTCTGTGCTCGCTCTTGGGTTCGGACGGCGGCGGTGCGGCGTGCGGGGCACCGGCCTCCCCCAGGAGCTCACGCAGGAACTTGAACTTGGACAGGAAGAGCTGCCAGACCACGTACCAACCTGGGGGGACATGGGGGGGGCATGGGGGGGGGATATGGGGGGGACATGGGGGACATGGGGGCATGTGGGGGACATGGGGGGGGGGACATGGGGGGTTACACACTGTCAAAGACAAACTTCTTCATATCTGATAGTAAAAAGTCCCTGAGTTAAATCAGGATCCCCAAGCTCAGCCTGTGGGAGTGTGTTCACTTGTGTGACTTTTACTTCTGGTTCTGGTTCTGGAGCAGGACGGCTGCTCCAGAACCAGAACCTGCACGGGTGTGGAGGAGAAGAGGCCCGATGAGGGAGTCGAAAAGGGCCCAGCGAGGGAGTCAAAGGGCCCAACGAGGGAGTCAAAGGGCCCAACGAGGGAGTCAAAGGGCCCAACGAGGGAGTCAAAGGGCCACACGAGGGAGTCAAAGGGCCCAACGAGGGAGTTAAAGGGCCCAACGAGGGAGTTAAAGGGCCACACGAAAAGGAGGGAGTCAAAGGGCCCAACGAGGGAGTCAAAGGGCCACACGAGGGAGTCAAAGGGCCCAACGAGGGAGTCAAAGGGCCCAACGAGGGAGTTAAAGGGCCCAACAAGGGAGTCAAAGGGCCACACGAGGGAGTCAAAGGGCCACACGAGGGAGTCAAAGGGCCCAACGAGGGAGTCAAAGGGCCCAACGAGGGAGTCAAAGGGCCCAACGAGGGAGTCAAAGGGCCCAACGAGGGAGTCAAAGGGCCCAACGAGGGAGTCAAAGGGCCCAACGAGGGAGTCAAAGGGCCACACGAGGGAGTCAAAGGGCCACACGAGGGAGTCAAAGGGCCACACGAGGGAGTCAAAGGGCCCAACGAGGGAGTCAAAGGGCCACACGAGGGAGTCAAAGGGCCACACGAGGGAGTCAAAGGGCCCAACGAGGGAGTCAAAGGGCCCACGAGGGAGTTAAGGGAGTCAAAGGGCCCAACGAGGGAGTTAAAGGGCCCAACGAGGGAGTTAAAGGGCCCAACGAGGGAGTCAAAAGGCCCAACGAGGGAGTCAAAGGGCCCAACGAGGGAGTCAAAGGGCCACACGAGGGACTCAAAGGGCCCAACGAGGGAGTCAAAGGGCCCAACGAGGGAGTCAAAGGGCCCAACGAGGGAGTCAAAGGGCCACACGAGGGAGTTAAAGGGCCACACGAGGGAGTCAAAGGGCCCAACGAGGGAGTCAAAGGGCCACACGAGGGAGTTAAAGGGCCACACGAGGGAGTCAAAGGGCCCAACAAGGGAGTCAAAGGGCCACACGAGGGAGTCAAAGGGCCCAACGAGGGAGTCAAAGGGCCCAACGAGGGAGTCAAAGGGCCCAACGAGGGAGTCAAAGGGCCACACGAGGGAGTCAAAGGGCCACACGAGGGACTCAAAGGGCCACACGAGGGAGTCAAAGGGCCACACGAGGGAGTCAAAGGGCCACACGAGGGAGTCAAAGGGCCCAACGAGGGAGTCAAAGGGCCACACGAGGGACTCAAAGGGCCCAACGAGGGAGTCAAAGGGCCACACGAGGGAGTCAAAGGGCCCAACGAGGGAGTCAAAGGGCCCAACGAGGGAGTCAAAGGGCCACACGAGGGAGTTAGGAGCGTAAATGTAGCAGCAGGTCGGACGGTGACATAAATAGCACCTGGTGACGTCACAGCTTCTCACCTGCCAGGCCCACAAGGCTAAAGCGGGACTCTTAAGCCTTCGGTGTTGTGTTGTTGTGTGTTGTTTTGCCTGTTTTGTGTGTCCAACTCACCGAACCAGATGAAGAGCAGCGCGCACACCAGCGTGGCCACCATGACCAGCAGGATGAGGCCGGCCCGCCACATCTGCACTGGGAGGCTCAGCCCTGCCGCATGGGGGGCTGGTTAGGTCCGGGGGCTGGGGCGGGGGGTCCCGGGGAGGCGACGCAGGTCAGGGGGCGGTTAAAGGCCGGTTAGAGCGGCTCGGGAGAGGTTAGAGGAGGCTGGACACCAGGAGCTAGGCTGGCTAGGCTAGGCTGGCTAGGCTAGGTCGGCTAGGCTAGGCTAGCTAGGCTCAGCTGGTTACGATGGCTAGGCTAGGCTAGGCTAGGCTAGGCTGGCTAGGCTAGGTCGGCTAGGCTAGGCTAGTTAGGCTAAGGCTCCCGTCCCGGATCAGCGGGGCCGGAGCAGAGGCGTCAGGCGGGGGGTCAGAGGCGTCAGGCGGGGGGGCTGCGACGGCTGTCTGCTCTCCTCCCCACGGCCTCCATAACCACAACTGGGGGGGTCGTCGGGGACGTCTAATCCGCGGAGACGCAGGGAGCGTCCAGCCTGGAGCCTCGCTGCGCCTCCTTCGTCTGGCGCCGCCGCCGGTGCGGAGGGGAAGTGCAGCCCCGCTCCTGCGGGTCCAGAACCACCAGATGGACCCGACATGGACCCGACATGGACCCGACATGGACCGAACATGGACCCCACATGGACCGGACAGCCTTGTCATTCACTGCACACGTCAAAGAGGTGGTTCCACGTCTCCAAGGGAATCTTGGACCCTTCTTTTTTGAGACACGTCTCCTCAAGCGGTCTCTGGTGTCCACAAGAGTTCTGGGTCGTGGTCCTGCTGGACGACCCCCACAGGAGACCCTGATGGGGACATGTCAACATTATTGTACCAGACAGGACAGGTGGGGGACATCAAAGGTCAGCAGAGACGACCAAAGGTGGGGACATCAAAGGACAGCAGAGACGACCAAAGGTGAGGACATCAAAGGACAGCAGAGACGACCAAAGGTGAGGACATCAAAGGACAGCAGAGACGACCAAAGGTGAGGACATCAAAGGACAGCAGAGACGACCAAAGGTGAGGACATCAAAGGACAGCAGAGATGACCAAAGGTGAGGACATCAAAGGACAGCAGAGACAACCAAAGGTGAGGACATCAAAGGACAGCAGAGACGACCAAAGGTGAGGACATCAAAGGGCAGTACTGACAACCAAAGGTGAGGACATCAAAGGGCAGTAGAGACAACCAAAGGTGAGGACATCAAAGGACAGCAGAGACAACCAAAGGTGAACAGCCACAGAGGAGTTAAGGCTCAGTCAGCTCCACAGAGACATGGACATGGAGGTCTTGGACTGAGAGGTTCTGGACTGGGAGCTCGTGGACATGGAGGTCCTGGACTAGGTGCTTGTGGAGGTCCTGGACGTGGAGGTCCTGGACGTGGAGGTCCTGGACTAGGTCCTGGACGTGGAGGTCCTGGACGTGGAGGTCCTGGACTAGGTCCTGGACGGGAGGTCCTGGACGTGGAGGTCCTGGACTAGGTCCTGGACGTGGAGGTCCTGGGTCCTGGACGTGGAGGTCCTGGACTGAGGTCCTGGACGTGGAGGTCCTGGACTGGAGGTCCTGGACGTGGAGGTCCAGTTACCCTCCGTGTCCTCTCTGAGCTGTCCTGATGGGGTGAGAGCTCCTGCACGTTACAGATGTTCAGAGGTCTGGGACCCTTTGGCGTGGGGGCCGGGGCCGCCCTCGAGGGGGGGGGCGCTCGCCCCGGAGGTCAGGAGGTGCGTCCCCCTGAGGCGTGGTGGCCTCCCCCAGGAGCTCACGCAGGAACTTGAACTTGGACAGGAAGAGGTGCCAGACCACGTACCAACCTGGGGGGACCGGGGGGGCATGGGGGGACATGGGGGGACATGGAGAGGGGACATGGAGAGGGGACATAAAGGGGGGCATGGGGGGACATGGAGGGGGCATGGGGGGCATGGAGGGGGTTAGGGTTAGGGGGACATGGAGGGAGGCATAAAGGGGGACATGGGGGGGACATGGGGGGGCATGGAGGGGGGGACATGGAGGGGAGCATGGGGGGGACATGGAGGGGGGCATGGAGGGGGGCATGGGGGGGACATGGAGGGGACATAGAGGGGGTTAGGGGCATGGAGGGGGACATGGGGGGACATGGAGGGGGTAGGACATGGAGGGGGCATGGAGGGGGACATGAGGGGGACATGGGGGGGCATGGAGGGGGCATGGAGGGGGACATGGGGGGGACATGGAGGGGGGGGTTAGGGGGGCATGGAGGGGGGGAGGGGGGGTATAAAGGGGGACATGGAGGGACATGGAGGGGGTTAGGGTTAGGGGGACATGGAGGGGGGTTAGGTTAGGGGGACATGGAGGGGGTTAGGGGGCATGGGGGGACATGGGGGGCGGGGGGGGACATGGAGGGGGACATGGAGGGGGGGCATGGGGGGACATGGAGGGGGGCATGGGGGGGGGGGGACATGGAGGGGGTTAGGGGGCGGGGGGGGACATGGAGGGGGACATGGAGGGGGCATGGGGGGACATGGAGGGGGCATGGGGGGACATAAAGGGGGACATGGGGGGACATGGAGGGGGCATGGAGGGGGCATGGGGGGCATGGAGGGGGGCATGGGGGGACATAAAGGGGGACATGGAGGGGGCATGGAGGGGGACATGGGGGGACATGGAGAGGGGACATAAAGGGGGGCATGGGGGACATGGAGGGGGACATGGGGGGGACATGGAGGGGGACATGGGGGGGACATGGGGGGACATGGGGGGGGCATGGAGGGGGCGGGGGGGCATGGAGGGGGCATGGAGGGGGGGTTAGGGGGCATGGGGGGGACATGGAGGGGGGCATGGGGGACATGGGGGGGACATGGGGGGTCAGAGAGCAGCAGACAGAGCAGACAGATGTGAAGACGTGTCCCTCACCGAGCAGCAGCAGCAGCAGCGCACACCCCAGGGTGCCCCCCAGGACCAGCAGGGTGAGCCCCACACTCCGCCACATCCTCCCCGCACACCTGATGGCCCCCGCGGCGTCAGGACCCCCCCGCTACCAGCTCCAGAGGACAGGACGGGCGGGAGGACAGCGGCCAACATCTGGACTGGGACCAGCCCGGGGCCCCTTAGGACACGACCATCAGGACGAGCCGAGCCGAGAGCTGTCCTCCGGAGGACTAGTTGAGGAGTTAACCTGCCCCGACAGCTGGTCAACACCCGAAACGGGTTAACTCGACGTCATCTGCGTCATTCATCAACACACGTCTGCGACGGCGCGGGGCCGCGGGGGGTTCTGGGTAATGGAGTTCCTACCGTGGCCGCCCCGTTTCCTGCCTCCTGTTGTCTTTTTCGCCTCTTTATTAACTTTACGGGGACAAACGTGTCGTTTTGGACACATTCCCTCAGGAACAGACGTGATTACGAGGCGGACTCAGACGTCATATAACGCCGAGGACTAACGGCTGCGCCACGACGCCCGCGCCAGGCCACGCCCCCAAATCTACGTCATTATTGTTGATCAGGGACGGTTGATCGATCCAAACGTCCACAAATAACGGGCACTGATCAACACGACCCGACTGATAACAGTTTTAACGGCCAGAGTCTGAACAAGTGAAGGAAAAGAACTTTATTGGGACAGCTCAAGAGTCGTGACGTGTTTTCAGGGCCGCACTGAAACATCCCGAAGAAGATCTGTTGTTCTGAGTCTCATCGTGCTGACCCTCACAATCGTTGTGTCGCAGCTTCAGCTCCATCTTTTCTCTTCACCAGGGCTGGAAAACGTGTAATTTCTTGCCTTTTGTCCTGAAAGCCTTGGAGACGGTGTTGGCCAGTGAGCAGAAGAACCTCTGGATCACATTTTTCTCTTTTCTGGGCGTCAACAGCGTTTTGTTGACGATCAACATGATCTGATCCCTAACGCTTTTATCTTCACCCATGATTAAGAAGAGCAGCTTTTCTGGGGAGCGAGACACTTTATAAAGCAGTTTCCTGGTCCTTTTGGGCAGATTATCGAAGACCTCAGCATCTATGTGAAACCGCTGGTCTTTCACTTCCTCCCACACGACTTCTTCCAGCTTATCGATGGTCTCGCGCATCGTCACCGGCAGCACCCCAGCGTCTAAACACACCTCAGAGATGATATTCTGGACGACTAAATGCACATACTGCCTGTTTGTGCTCCGCTCCGCCTCCTGCCGAGCGATCTCGTCCTCGGTTTCGTCCAATGTCGTGGACTCGCTCACCCCAGATGAGTCCACGTAGGGGACGGTCACCCTGTCAACAACGTCGTCCACCTGATCTTTCAGGAACCAGTACATTAAGCCCACCAGACACCAGACCTCTCTGCTGATGTCTACTTGGACTTGGCTCAGGTGTTCCCCCTCAGCGATGCAAGGGGCGTTCTCTGGAAAGATATGGTGGTAGATGAGGTCGCTGAGTTCTTGGTTGAAGTCTACGACGTTATTGTCCAGCACGTCTGAGAATAACTGCACAATGGCCTCATCAAACGCAGACTCGTGGGACTCGTGGGACTCGTGGGACTCTTGGTCCACAAACTGATTGGAGAGGTTCTCCAGAATCACCTCCAGGGACTCACTGTGAGCTTCAACTTGTTTGGGATACTTCCTCTTCAGCTTAGAAAATATCCTCATCAGAGAGACTTTGGCAAAAGACTTGGTGAAGAATGACTTGATCCTTTTCCTGATCGATTTGGCAGCACGTTTCTTTGCCCTCACCTCTGAGTAGGCGCTGATGTCTACGGCCACCATCTCCAGTTCTTCTGAAATCTCCTGTTGGAGCTCCTTGTATTCCTCTTCCGGGATGTCCACCATCAGAGGACTGAAGATATCCCTGAATTCATAGTCCATGTCCTTCTTTATTTCCTTTGCAATGGGATATTCGCAGTCCTGCTGAAGCAGGGCCTCTCCTGAGGTCAGGACACGTTTCTCCTTCGTTTTGTGTGGACGAGGGCCGATGAAAGGCTTGATCTTTCCGGAAAACTTTTGGAAGATTTCCAGAAATTCTATGATCATTGCGTTGATTCTGTAGGTTGGGGTGACTCTCTGGCTGGTGCTCACTACTCTTCTCCTGGAATGTGAGGAGTTCAGGTTCTCTCTCACCTCCCCCCGGATGATGCGCGTCAAACTCGCTAAGCTGTCATCCTGTTCTTCACTGTGGATTCCTAAAGATTCTAATATGGTTTTAGGAAGAATCTCTTCCAGCTTGGACAGAAAGTCTTCCTCAGAAGTGGATGCCTTTGACCTCAGCCTGGTTGCAACAGAGTTGGACAGAGTTGCAATGATCTGTAGAATTAATTCTGCTATTAGAATTGCTGTGGTCTCATCCAGTGGGCCGGCCATGAACGACTCCCACTGTTCGCTTGTTGTTTTTGCCAGGAACGACCTAATAAGTTCCTGAACAACTTCCATTACGGATTCTCTGCTTTCTGGTGTTTTGCTCATTGTGTTGGAGTGGTTGTTGTTTTTCGAACAAGTGTCTGCTGGTTTCAGGCAAATATATTTATATGATTTGTAAATGTGCAGTTGTACTGTTTTGTTGGTGTATTTATTAAATGTTGACCTGGTGAACATCAAAGTTCAGCACCTCAAAGCAGGTTCAGGTGATTAGACACATGAAAGCCTTTGAGCCTCAGCAGTTTTAGTTTTTATCTTTTGTTATAATTACCAATGTTTCCAGGATCCTTTTCCGGTGAGCCGACGAGCCGTGTTCTTTCCTGACGTCACCCTCGACGTTCAGCCCAAACTCTTCAGTCTGTTTCATCACAACAGACAACTTGGAGCTCTTATTTTGTACGTGTTGTTTTTGGTACATTGTTCTACTGTATTGATTAAACTGTAATCTAGAAGAAAAAAAACTTTCCATCACTTGTCCTTCCATTTAATAGTAACAAATGTGTAATAAATTCAGATCTGAACGCAAAGTTCGTCCCTTCTTTTAGTTGCTAGTCAGGATCGTGCAGGGGGGTCAGAGAGCAGACAGATGTGAAGACGTGTCCCTCACCGAGCAGCAGCAGCAGCAGCGCACACCCCAGGGTGCCCCCCAGGACCAGCAGGGTGAGCCCCACACTCCGCCACATCCTCCCCGCACACCTGATGGCCCCCGCGGCGTCAGGACCCCCCCGCTACCAGCTCCAGAGGACAGGACGGGCGGGAGGACAGCGGCCAACATCTGGACTGGGACCAGCCCGGGGCCCCTTAGGACACGACCATCAGGACGAGCCGAGCCGAGAGCTGTCCTCCGGAGGACTAGTTGAGGAGTTAACCTGCCCCGACAGCTGGTCAACACCCGAAACGGGTTAACTCGACGTCATCTGCGTCATTCATCAACACACGTCTGCGACGGCGCGGGGCCGCGGGGGGTTCTGGGTAATGGAGTTCCTACCGTGGCCGCCCCGTTTCCTGCCTCCTGTTGTCTTTTTCGCCTCTTTATTAACTTTACGGGGACAAACGTGTCGTTTTGGACACATTCCCTCAGGAACAGACGTGATTACGAGGCGGACTCAGACGTCATATAACGCCGAGGACTAACGGCTGCGCCACGACGCCCGCGCCAGGCCACGCCCCCAAATCTACGTCATTATTGTTGATCAGGGACGGTTGATCGATCCAAACGTCCACAAATAACGGGCACTGATCAACACGACCCGACTGATAACAGTTTTAACGGCCAGAGTCTGAACAAGTGAAGGAAAAGAACTTTATTGGGACAGCTCAAGAGTCGTGACGTGTTTTCAGGGCCGCACTGAAACATCCCGAAGAAGATCTGTTGTTCTGAGTCTCATCGTGCTGACCCTCACAATCGTTGTGTCGCAGCTTCAGCTCCATCTTTTCTCTTCACCAGGGCTGGAAAACGTGTAATTTCTTGCCTTTTGTCCTGAAAGCCTTGGAGACGGTGTTGGCCAGTGAGCAGAAGAACCTCTGGATCACATTTTTCTCTTTTCTGGGCGTCAACAGCGTTTTGTTGACGATCAACATGATCTGATCCCTAACGCTTTTATCTTCACCCATGATTAAGAAGAGCAGCTTTTCTGGGGAGCGAGACACTTTATAAAGCAGTTTCCTGGTCCTTTTGGGCAGATTATCGAAGACCTCAGCATCTATGTGAAACCGCTGGTCTTTCACTTCCTCCCACACGACTTCTTCCAGCTTATCGATGGTCTCGCGCATCGTCACCGGCAGCACCCCAGCGTCTAAACACACCTCAGAGATGATATTCTGGACGACTAAATGCACATACTGCCTGTTTGTGCTCCGCTCCGCCTCCTGCCGAGCGATCTCGTCCTCGGTTTCGTCCAATGTCGTGGACTCGCTCGCCCCAGATGAGTCCACGTAGGGGACGGTCACCCTGTCAACAACGTCGTCCACCTGATCTTTCAGGAACCAGTACATTAAGCCCACCAGACACCAGACCTCTCTGCTGATGTCTACTTGGACTTGGCTCAGGTGTTCCCCCTCAGCGATGCAAGGGGCGTTCTCTGGAAAGATATGGTGGTAGATGAGGTCGCTGAGTTCTTGGTTGAAGTCTACGACGTTATTGTCCAGCACGTCTGAGAATAACTGCACAATGGCCTCATCAAACGCAGACTCGTGGGACTCGTGGGACTCGTGGGACTCTTGGTCCACAAACTGATTGGAGAGGTTCTCCAGAATCACCTCCAGGGACTCACTGTGAGCTTCAACTTGTTTGGGATACTTCCTCTTCAGCTTAGAAAATATCCTCATCAGAGAGACTTTGGCAAAAGACTTGGTGAAGAACGACTTGATCCTTTTCCTGATCGATTTGGCAGCACGTTTCTTTGCCCTCACCTCTGAGTAGGCGCTGATGTCTACGGCCACCATCTCCAGTTCTTCTGAAATCTCCTGTTGGAGCTCCTTGTATTCCTCTTCCGGGATGTCCACCATCAGAGGACTGAAGATATCCCTGAATTCATAGTCCATGTCCTTCTTTATTTCCTTTGCAATGGGATATTCGCAGTCCTGCTGAAGCAGGGCCTCTCCTGAGGTCAGGACACGTTTCTCCTTCGTTTTGTGTGGACGAGGGCCGATGAAAGGCTTGATCTTTCCGGAAAACTTTTGGAAGATTTCCAGAAATTCTATGATCATTGCGTTGATTCTGTAGGTTGGGGTGACTCTCTGGCTGGTGCTCACTACTCTTCTCCTGGAATGTGAGGAGTTCAGGTTCTCTCTCACCTCCCCCGGATGATGCGCGTCAAACTCGCTAAGCTGTCATCCTGTTCTTCACTGTGGATTCCTAAAGATTCTAATATGGTTTTAGGAAGAATCTCTTCCAGCTTGGACAGAAAGTCTTCCTCAGAAGTGGATGCCTTTGACCTCAGCCTGGTTGCAACAGAGTTGGACAGAGTTGCAATGATCTGTAGAATTAATTCTGCTATTAGAATTGCTGTGGTCTCATCCAGTGGGCCGGCCATGAACGACTCCCACTGTTCGCTTGTTGTTTTTGCCAGGAACGACCTAATAAGTTCCTGAACAACTTCCATTACGGATTCTCTGCTTTCTGGTGTTTTGCTCATTGTGTTGGAGTGGTTGTTGTTTTTCGAACAAGTGTCTGCTGGTTTCAGGCAAATATATTTATATGATTTGTAAATGTGCAGTTGTACTGTTTTGTTGGTGTATTTATTAAATGTTGACCTGGTGAACATCAAAGTTCAGCACCTCAAAGCAGGTTCAGGTGATTAGACACATGAAAGCCTTTGAGCCTCAGCAGTTTTAGTTTTTATCTTTTGTTATAATTACCAATGTTTCCAGGATCCTTTTCCGGTGAGGCAACGAGCCGTGTTCTTTCCTGACGTCACCCTCGACGTTCAGCCCAAACTCTTCAGTCTGTTTCATCACAACAGACAACTTGGAGCTCTTATTTTGTACGTGTTGTTTTTGGTACATTGTTCTATTGTATTGATTAAACTGTAATCTAGAAAAAAAAACTTTCCATCACTTGTCCTTCCATTTAACAATACCAGTGTAACTCTTCACATGGATTTCTTTCATTTTCTTTGGTAAAAGGAACTTATGAAGGTCAGTCCAAAACCTTTCTGCTGAGACGTCAGGAAAAGTTATTTTCCATAAGAGAAAACATGTGGTAGATGAAGTAAGTGTCATTGTGATATGCTGATGGAAACACACATGGCTCTTGGGGAAGAACCATGTGTGTTTGATAAGGAGCAGTAGCAGAATAACACTGCCATCCTCTGATGACACCTCCCATCAAACAAACAGACAGCAGAAGAAAGACCAGTTAATAATGTAGAAACATTCACTTTTTTCTGCCTCTGGAAATACTGATGTATGAACATGAGATTACAGCATCTACTGTTCACGTTGATCTGATTTTGCTTCTGAGAATTTTAGAGTTTCATTATCTTGTGACACTCGGGGGCGTACCTGACCCCCAGGTGCGTTCTGGGTTTGAGGGGCGTGGTCAGCCCTCTTCTATATGACGCACTGGTTCACCTGCCTTCAGTCTGTTATTCGTAAAGACATTAAACCAGCTGCTCTATCCGAGAACCGAAACAAACCTGCAAAACCTTCAAATTCCAAAGAAGGAAGGAATTGGCTGCAAGGGCGTGGTTTCTTATCAGTAGCGAGATCGAGGGCGCTCCTGATGCATCAGAGGAGGCTGGCACCAACAAGGAGGAGGGTCCATGAAGAGCCTACCTTGGGAGGGAAGTCATTCATGTGACCTGAATATGGGAGCAGGGACAGGCCAGAATCATGTGCTTCATGTCTCCAGACTCCTCAAGGGCCTGTCAGGTAGAAGGTAAACAGCAGCAGGGGGATAAAGCGGCTGTTAAAGCCAGTGTGGCCCCCCCAGCAGTAGCAACAGGAGGGGCCTTGTCCCTGGCCTACAACCTGCCTCCCTGCCTCCTTGGGTCCTCATCAGGCGTGTCCCCTCCATGTGTGGAGCTGCAGCCCAGACCTTCAGCCGAGCAACGTGACCATGTGGTAAATGCCCCTTTTTGCCCCCTTGTTGCCCTGTTGACTCCCGCTGCAGCCTTGTTCTCCTCCATAACAAACCTGTTCTACACACCAGTGCACGCGTATTTGCATAGAAGCAGAAGTGTGCTTTTAAAGTTATGTCGTCCCTACATTCCTGAGGGAGTCTGCTCCAGGGCTGTTACAGAACAAGAGAAAAAGATTCAGTCAATCAAATTAAATGTTGACGAAAAGGAGAAGTGATTCCAGTTTATTGAAATATGATCTTTTAGGTCTGTCAGTCGCGTACACCTGAAAATAATAATAAATGCTTATTTAAATAAAACTATAAATTAAACGGAGAGAACCATCCAGTTGACCTGTAAAAACAATTCCCATCACAACCTGGAAGGAGGAGGAAAACTCGAGTTAGATTCCAGCTCCCGACTAAAGTCTGTAGCTCCTGAGAGTGATCAATATTGGTGATCGGTGTGATCACCTCCTGCTCTGGCTCTGAGGAAACAACGTGAAACAGCAGAAATGCGTGAAGCGTTCTCCCTTTAGCCCTCGTTACACCCGGTTACACTTAATTAATTTAATTAACCTACTGGTCCAGTTAAAGCCAGCCCAGTTAACTGGGCCAGTTAAAGCCAGCCCAGTTAACTGGTCCAGTTAAAGCCAGCCCAGTTAACTGTCATACTGGTCCCACACTTGCAGGTCCATGTCATCTAAAACTGTGGATACCACTTTACCAGGATACAAACACAGTGTTTGTTTGTCTGTCAGGCCCCCGTAGCATGTCCAGTCTGCCCAGTAGGTCCCAGCAGGGTCCCAGTAGGTCCCAGCAGGTCCCAGCAGGGTCCCAGTAGGTTCCCAGTAGGGTCCCAATAGGGTCACATCAGGGTCCCAGTAGGTCCAAGCAGGGTCCCAGTAGGGTCCCAATAGGTCCCAGTAGGGTCCCAGCTGGTCCCAGTAGGGTCCCAGCAGGTCCCAGTAGGGTCCCAGTAGGGTCCCAGTAGGGTCCCAGGGGTCCCAGGGCCACGGCAGTGGAGCTCATCACCTCCTGCTCTGGCTCTGCAGCCTCAGGACCTCGGCCACCAGCAGCTCCGGGTCCATCAGCTCAGGAAACGAGTTCATGGCTGCGTCCACCAGGGGGGCGCTGAAGATGGCCAGCAGCTTCTTCCTCACGGCCTCCCTCTCCTTGGGGCCCGCGGGGCCCGTCTGCGGCTCCCCCTGGGGAGGCCCCCAGTGGAGGTGCTCCCCGGACCGGGCCGGGCCCATTGGGGCCCCAAAAGGGTCCGACCAGTACCGCTGATGGCCGTACGGGTGCACGTCCACCAGGTAGCCGCCACAGCTGCCGTAGAGGGCGGGGCCAAGGGCGGGGCCCAGGGCGGGGCCGTGCGAGGCCCCCTCGGAGAAGGGTCCGTGGGAGCAGCACCGGTGCGGAGGGCAGAAGCGCTGCCAAAGCCGCGGGTCGGTCCAGGGAGCCTCCGTGGGCTGGCTGTCGATGGAGCCCAGACCCGAGTCCAGCTGGTCCTGAGAGTCCTGCGGGCCCGAGGGCCACAGCGGGACGCTCTGGTCCCTCCTGGACCTGGACCTGGGCCTGCTGCTGGGGCGCGGCGGCTTCAGCTGGGGCCCCCCCTCCCGCTGGAGCTGCCTGGCTGCTCCCAGACTCAGCTTCCGGGCCATGTCCTCCACCAGCGCCAGGCTGCGTCCGGGCTCGGGGCCGGGCGCTGCGGGGGGGGGCCGGGCCCCCTTGGCCGGCTCCCAGGGCTCCGCCCCCCCCGGGGGGCCCGCCTGCTTGGCCCGCTCAGCGTGGAGGTACTTGCACTTGTTGCCGTACGTACACTTCTTCCCTGGGGAGCAGCAGAGGGTGAGGGGCTGCAGAACCGCTGGCCCGGACCCGCCCGTCCTCTTACCGTAGGGACACGGAGGCTTCTTCTGCGCCTTCGGGAATTTCCTCAGGAAGTTCTCCAGAGTGGGACCGTGGCGCCCGAGGGGGTCGTCGGGAGGCATGAACCTGCGTGGGGGCCAAGGTCAGACATTCAGACACGTTCTGGTTCTGGTTCTGGTTCTGGTTCTGGACCACAGGCGCCAGCACCCACTTGTCGTTGACGAAGGAGAACATGAGCAGCCGCTCCTCGATGAAGCGCTTCCACTCCGGCTCCCTGCCCTGGAGGTCCCGGTACATGTCGTTGGACACGATGACGCCGTCGGACTCGTGGGCCAGCTTCACGATGAACCAGTCGTCGTTGCAGACCACGCGTTTGCCCGCCACACGCCGCGAGGGCGTGAACACCAGGATCTTCCTGCGCTCCAGGTCCCTCAGGATGTGCTGGTCTACAAAGCAAAGGTCACCTGACTGGAGGTCACCTGACTCACCGAGCATCAGGTGATCTGGGTAGATCAACCTCAGGTTTAACTTCTCGTGAGGTGTGTGTGTGTGTGTGTGTGTGTGTGTATGTGTGTGTGTATGTGTATGTGTGTGTATGTGTGTGTGTGTATGTGTGTGTGTGTATGTGTGTATGTGTGTATGTGTGTGTGTGTATGTGTGTGTGTATGTGTGTGTGTATGTGTGTGTGTGTATGTGTATGTGTGTGTATGTGTGTGTGTGTATGTGTGTGTGTGTATGTGTGTATGTGTGTGTATGTGTGTGTGTGTGTGTATGTGTGTGTGTATGTGTGTGTGTATGTGTATGTGTGTGTATGTGTGTATGTGTGTGTGTGTGTGTGTGTGTGTGTGTGTGTGTGTGTGTGTGTGTGTGTGTGTGTGTGTGTGTGTGAGAGATCCACGGAGGGTTTGAGGAAATGGGTCAAACGTGGGGACAGCCCTGCGAGCGTGGAGCCATAAAGCCCAGATAACATCGGGGCCACGCCCGGGGGGATTCCCAGCCTTGTGAGGCTCACCGGGGTTTTTACAGGTGTGCGTTAAACATCTGGATTCAGCGCTGCCCCCCCAGCCCACCCCAGACACACTTCTCCACCACAATCAGGCTGTCCCGCTGCACAAACACGCTCCTACCCGTGATGGGAACGTCGGGCCGGGGCTGCTCCTTCCGCCACGACGGAACAAAGACGGTGACGTGGGCGTGGCCTCGCTCCAGGAAGAAGTCCACAGCCAGCTGGATTCCCAGACAGGAGAACACTTCCTTGTTCCCGTGGCTGACACACATGAATGGAGGGGTGGAAGAGACAGGATCAGCAGGATGATGGGGGAAATCTCAGGGCACCTCAGGGGCCCCCGGGGGCCCCCACCACCCTGACGAGGGTTAATCAGCTGAGACTAAAAAATGAGTTAGAGAAGAGGAAGTCCCAGGGCACAAAAACAGTGTGGTGGATTGGGGGCTCTAGGGGACCCTGGGGGCTCCTGGTGGTCTCTGGGGGGTTCTGTTGGGCCCTAGGGGGCTTTGTTGGGCCCTAGGGGGTTTTGGGGGGTTCTGTTGGGCCCTAGGGGGCTTTGTTGGGCCCTAGGGGGCTCTGTTGGGCCCTATGGGGTTTTGTTGGGCCCTAGGGGGTTTTGGGGGGCTCTGTTGGGCCCTAGGGGGCTTTGTTGGGCCCTAGGGGGGCCTAGGGGGCTCTGGAGGGCTCATGGAGGCTCTGGGGGGGCCCTGTTGGTCTCTGGGGGGGGGGCTGGTGGTCTCTGGGGGGCCCTGTTGGTCTCTGGAGGGCCCTGTTGGTCTCTGGGGGGGGCTGGTGGTCTCTGGGGGGGCTGGTGGTCTCTGGGCATCAGTGTTGGAATCAAACAAAGGCTGTCTCAGACTCAGACTCATGGCAGGCGTGGCCCTCACATGTACTCAGATTTGCATACTGGAGGTGCCTGTCTGTAACGTGTCCCTACAGGTGCAGGTGCTCACTCACACTCTCACACACACACACACACACACACACACACAGGTCCCCCAGGTCTAACCCGAGGCTCAGGTCTGGATGCGTCTCTCACCTCATGGCCACATTGCTGCCGTCGATGACGACGGGCCGGAGAGCGTCTTCGTCCTCGCGCCGCGGTGCAGCAGGAGACGTCTGCGGGGGCGGGGCTTGCTCGCCCCTGGACACCAGCACGGACAGGGTGGTCACGGGGCCCGGCTGGGCCTCCAGCTGGGCCCGGACCCGGACCAGCTCCCCCAGGACCTTGTCCGTGTCCGTCTGGGGGCCGAACTGCTGCTGCACGGCCTGGACCTGGGCCGCCGAGTAGCCCAGCTTGTGGAAGAAGTCCAGCTGGGCCCGGCGGTGCTGGGGGTCCGCGGGGGGGCCCGGCTCACTGGGAAACATGCTGGGGGGGGGTCTGCGTGAGGTCAGATGGGCGTTGAGACATCAGGACTCATCTTTAACCTGCAGCAGGAAACGATGCTGTTCTTCAGAGTTACGCCTCCTCTGAACTGGTCTGATGCTTTTGTGTAGCTTCAGCTGGATCACAGCACAAATACACAAAATATAACACACACACACACACACATCTTTACTCCTGTCGCTCTTACCACGGTACAGAGAATACTCGAGTATTTTGAATTTACTTTTGTTTGGTTCCTCGTAATCTGAGGACGTCTCCTAACTTATGTTAACATAAATAACTTTAATGTCCTTTTAGTTCACAGAGAAACGAGCCGTTGTCTGACCGCGTCAGCAAACACTCACGGTTCTACAGAACCACGACGGTTCTGGTTCCGCTTAACCTGAAGAGACAAGAAGGCACAAACTCACCTGTTCTGTCCGGGAATGACGGCTGGGTGGCGGACAGGACGAGGAAGTGGCCCGGCTCCGCTGTGACGTCACCGGGCAGGCAGGTGGAGGTGTGCCCCGCCCCTCCCACACACACACACACACACGCCTCCCGACATCGTTTGTTTTTAGTCACGTGTCAAATAAACTTTAATCAGCCTTTAAAGCCTTAAACTCACTTTAAATGTGATCACGGTAATAATTTCATATTTAAACATCAGATGACGTCATCTGAGTAAAGTTCTGAGGGCAAACATTATCTTAACGTTTGAATTATTTTTATTCATCATTAAAGACGTCATTGCTAAAGCAGTATGATAATAACGTGTTTTCTTGTTTGGCTCTGATTCCAGAACAATTCTGTATTTTTATTTTTCTGGTTTGTTTGAGAAGAAAGAAGATGTCATTTAAAGGTTTTATTCTTCCATCTGACAACGGAGAGCTGGAGAGCAGAGCTGATGGGCCGAGCCCAGCAGGAGGACTTGGTTCTCCCACCAGTGAAGGTTCTCCCCAGGTTCTGGACCTCCGGCCCGTGATCCTCACCCACCGATGGCTCCTGACTCTTCATCTGGAAAGAGATGTGGTTACCATAGTGATGCAGGAGCGTTTACAGGAGTAGTCACCTTTGCTGACACTTACTCGTCCACGCTGGAGCTCCTGCAGAGGACCGTGTGGACCCCTAAGGAGACCCCTGAGACTCCTGAGACTCCTCAGATGATTCAGACCACCAAGACCCCTGAGACCCCTGAGACTCCTGAGACTCCTGGGGTTCAGACATCTTCTCAAACCCCAGTGATCGTGGTGCAGGTTCTGAACCTTGTCCTGATGTTGGTGGGTCTTCTGGAAAAGGGAGTGTTACTTGTGGTGGTTCTTCTGGACACGGTGGAGGTGATGGTGGTTCTGGTGGTTCTTCTGGACACGGTGGAGGTGGTGGTGGTTCTGGTGGTTCTTCTGGACACGGTGGAGGTGGTGGTGGTTCTGGTGGTTCTTCTGGACACGGTGGAGGTGGTGGTGGTTCTGGTGGTTCTTCTGGACACGGTGGAGGTGGTGCGGGTTCTGGTGGTTCTTCTGGACATGGTGGAGGTGGTGCGGGTTCTGGTGGTTCTTCTGGACATGGCGGAGGTGGTGGTGGTTCTCCTGGACATGGTGGAGGTGGTGGTGGTTCTGGTGGTTCTTCTGGACACGGTAGTGGTGGTTCTGGTGGTTCTTCTGGACACGGTAGTGGTGGTTCTGGTGGCTCTTCTGGCCACGGTAGTGGTAGTTCTGGTGGCTCTTCTGGCCATGGTAGTGGTGGTTCTGGTGGCTCTTCTGGCCACGGTAGTGGTGGTTCTTCTGGGCACATTGGTGGTGGTTTTGTCTGGAGTGTAGCTGGTGGAGCAGCCGTGGTTGGTTCTGGTTCTGGTCCTGCAGCACATCTGCAGGGCCTCAGCTGGATGATGTTGGCCAGCAGGTGTGGGCTGGGGAAGTTCATGCTGATGACCCCCAGGCAGCCCTGGTTCACACTCTTCCTGTTCTGCACCACACACTTGTCGATCTCCCCGTTCACTATCTGGGCCAGAACCTTGGGGGTTCTGAAGAAGGAGTTAGGGTTCTCCGTTACCAGGATGGCCTGGCCGCACAGCTGCGGCTTCACCTGCTCGATCTTGCACTCGGCGTAGTCCATCCTGTCGTTGACGAAGAACCCCGACAGGCTCTTTTCCACGCCAACGTCGAAGGAGTCGCTCCTGACGAAGATGAGCCTCCCCCTGGCCCGGCCCATGGTCGGCACCGCCCGCTCAGCCCATATTCTGTCCCTGTTCTGAGTCATCATCTTCTGGATCATCTGGGCGACCCTGGACTTGTAGAGCCCGTGGAGCTCCACGTTCAGCAGCACCGTCTCGCTCTTGTGAAGCTCCAGGAAGTTGAAGAAGATCACCAGGACTTCGTCCAGTCGGATCTGCTGAGAGAGCATCCACCAGCCGTCCCACACGTACACGTGCTCCTGGTTCGGGATCCAAATTCCTACGTGCACGTCGAAGTACCGTATCCCCGCCTTCAGCTGGACGTTGAGGTTCCAGGCCTGGCGCTGGGTGAGCGGCCCCCCGTACTCCGTCAGGCTCTCGTGAGTTCCGGGGATGGCGACCGCGGAGACGGGGGCATCGTCGGGGATCGACCCCATCCAGTCCAGGTTGTAGGAGCGCGGGTCCAGGCCCGGACCGTCGTTGAGGACGGTCTCCATGGCGGAGCAGGCGCTCAGGCTGGAAGGTACAAGAGCGAGGCGTGAGAACGGGACCGCGCTCGCACGACCGCCGTCATCGACTTCGACTTACGCGCAAAACGCCCACAGGTACACCTTCGCGCCCATGGCCTCGTCCGCCGATGTCTCGATGTCGCTGGTCCTGCCTCCGAGGCGTCTTCACATTTTCCTGCTCAGACCTGTCCCTCAGCTCTGGAAGACGTTCGGATGCCTGCAGTCAACGGTCCCGCTCCGCCGCGCCCACATAAAGCCCACGTCGATTTGCATCGTTATCGCCGGCGTGGCGGCCACTTTGAATGTGGGCTGGAGCTCACGGCCTTCAGCGCCTTAGATGGCAGCGGAGACGATGGCCGTTGAGATAGTCAAACGTCCCTCAGGGCTAAGGGTTATCGCCTGCTCCCTGTCCCACACCTCCCCTCCAACGTGTCTCCTCGTGAGAGGACAACCACGATTCACCTCCAGAGGAGGACGAGAGGACCAAACAGGTCCAGTTGAACCTGTGCTTGATCCACCGAGGGTCACCTGACGCTCCTCGTTTACTCGTGTACATGTGACCTCCATCAGGTGACCTCTAGCCACATGACCTTTCCTTTCTAGACCGGCACGTCCTGAGGGACCTGGAGCGTGAAGGTCCTGGTGTCCACGCCCTTGTGCTGTGTGGCGTCTCTGCAGCGATGACGTTGACGTTCGCCGTGAAGTCGGTCCACAGATCTGAAGATCACCGTGTTCGAGCGTGGAGGAGTGGAGGTTCAAGTTCTCCCCATCCACCCTCCATCCAGGGGCCTCCTGCTCAGGTCCTCACTCAGAGACCGGCCCTGCCTCCGGTAACCATGGTAACCTCGGTCCTGATGCCCCAGGGAGGGAGGGGGGGTCAGGACCATAAGGCCCTCAGATCATCCCCAGGATAAAGCCAGGCTTAGCCCAGGAAACCTGCTGAGGACTCCTCTGGTGTCTTCAGCTCTGGAAGAGGAGGAGGGGGAGGAAGAGGAGGAGGAGGAAGAGGGGGAGGAGGAAGAGGAGGAGGGGGAGGAGGAGGAAGAGGAGGAGGGGGAGGAAGAGGAGGAAGAGGAGGAGGGGGAGGAAGAGGAGGAGGAGGAAGAGGGGGAGGAGGAAGAGGAGGAGGGGGAGGAGGAGGAAGAGGAGGAGGGGGAGGAAGAGGAGGAAGAGGAGGAGGGGGAGGAGGAGGAGGAGGAGGAGGGGGAGGAGGAAGAGGAGGAAGGAGGAGGAAGAGGATGAAGAGGAGGAGGAGGAAGAGGAGGAGGAATAGGAGGAGGGGGAGGAGGAAGAGGAGGAGGGGGAGGAGGAGGAAGAGGAGGGGGGAGGAGGAGGGGGAGGAGGAGGAAGAGGAGCAGGAAGAGATAGATCCATCATCTGAACATGGTCTTCAGTCCTCTGGTCCTCTTACTGCTGCATTTGACATTCGTGATCATCAGGTTGGACTCAGGAGCTCCAGAACTGCTCAGAGAACTTTGAGACTTGAAAATGTGAACGCACTACAAATAAAAGTTGTTGTTGTTGTTGTTGTTAAACTCTTGTAATACTTTTAAAGCTGAAGCTATTTAACTTATGAATAGTTACTAGGTTAATAGCAGTACCTTGTAAGTTTTAACGGCACAGATGTTAACCCGGGGGGGCGTCTCCACGGGGGCTCCTCTGATCTGTATTGGTAAATGATGGACCACAATCCTGCAGGTAGCAGGTCGACATGACGACGGCGTCTCCCCAGAAAGTGTAGTGAGTATTAATAAGCTGGTGATGGTTAACTGGTGATGGTTACCTGGTGATGGTTAACTGGTGATGGTTAACTGGTTATGGTTAACTGGTGATGGTTACCTGGTGATGGTTAACTGGTGATGGTTAACTGGTGATGGTTACCTGGTGATGTTAACTGTTGATGGTTACCTGGTGATGTTAACTGTTGATGGTTACCTGGTGATGGTTAACTGGCGATGGTTACCTGGGCTACTGAAAACAGGTTGGATGTTTTAAAGATCAGATCGTTGTGGCTCTAGATCAATACTGTTAGTTGTTGTTGTTGGTTAGATCATTGATGACTTTGGTCACATTAATAAATATTCATCTAGAATCAGTCGTTAGTATTTCATTGATCAGATCATCTCTTCTTTCTTGAGTTCTACCTAATCTGGATTATTGCCTGACGGTCAGGTTCCAGGTAACGTTCAGATGGACCCGTTGATGACCAAAGGTTGACCACAACATCTGGCTGATTGATAACCCTCAGGAATGTGCTTGACCTTTGTGTGCTTGTGGTGTTCCTCCACCAAGGTCAAGGGGACTCCAACCCTGGAGCAGCCTCATCCTGGATTAACAATCTGACCCTGACAGGATGACTTTTTAAAGTGAAGGAAGAGAAGCAGAGAAGAGCCAGGAAGGGAGTTTGGTTCTAGTTGGTTGGAGGGTTTAACTCCTTTACATCTCAGGTCAGGTTAGTTTAGGTTAGGTTAGTTTAGGTTAGTTTAGTTTAGTTTAGGTTAGTTTAGGTTAGGTTAGTTTAGGTTAGTTTAGGTTTAATTGTGATGATTATATTTTATTATATAACGTCTGAAGTTTGAAATGTGAATTCATGGACCCAGGAAGAAAAGTCAGAAATTAACAAATAAACATCTCTCTCTCTCTCTCTCTAACACCCTCTCCCACTCTCCCTCTCCCTCTCTCTCTCTCTCTCCCTCTATCTACCCCCTGTCTTTCCCTCTCTCTCTCTCCCACCTCTCTCTCCCCCTCTCTCTCTCACCCTCTTTTCTCTCTCTCTTTTCTTCTCTCTCAGCCCCCTCTCTCTCTCTCCCTCTCTCTCTCTCTCTCCCTCCCTCTCCCCTCTCTCTCTCCCTCCCTCCCATCTGTGGAGGCTTCCCTGATTGGCTGATCCTCGGTCAGGTGTCCCTCTGGTCCAATCAGCTGTCCTTCCTCAGCTGATCCTCTTCCTCCCCCAGGAGGATCTCCAGGTTTATCTGCAGGCCTGGGATCAGACCAGATGCCCTTCAGCGTGAGCCGAGGGGCTGCGACCAGCGTCTGAAAGCGTCTCTCAGGTCCTGGCTGGGGTCCCCCCCGTCCCCCCGTCCCCCCGTCCAGGATGTCCATGAGGACGCTCCCTCTGGTCTTCATCAACCTCGGTGGAGAGATGCTCTACATTCTGGATCAACGGCTCCGGGCCCAGAACACCTCCGAGGACAAGTCAGCTAAAGGTGAGAGCAGCCCTGAGCTGAGGCCCCCAGGTCAAGGTCACAAGGTCAAGGTCACAAGGTCAAGAACACAGGGTCAAGAACACAGGGTCAAGGTCACGTCTCTTTTGTTCTCTCAGGAGTTTGGTCAGACGCTGACAGGAAAAGAGGTATTCATGCTGTGTTAGCTCCCCGCAGTACGACCCCCCAGTACAACCACCACCTAGTACAACCCCCTAGTACAATCACCACCTAGTACAACCCACCAGTACAACCACCACCTAGTACAACCCACCAGTACAACCACCACCCAGTACAACCCCCCAGTACAACCACCACCCAGTACAACCCCCCAGTACAACCACCACCTCGTACAACCCACCAGTACAACCACCACCCAGTACAACCCCCCAGTACAACCACCACCCAGTACAACCCCCCAGTACAACCACCACCTAGTACAACCCCCCAGTACAACCACCACCCAGTACAACACCCCAGTACAACACCCCAGTACAACACCCCAGTACAACCCCCCAGTACAACCACCACCTAGTACAACACCCCAGTACAACCACCACCTAGTACAACCCCCCAGTACAACCATCACCTAGTACAACCCCCCCAGTACAACACCCCAGTACAACACCCCAGTACAACCCCCCAGTACAACCACCACCTAGTACAACACCCCAGTACAACCACCACCTAGTACAACCCCCCAGTACAACCACCACCTAGTACAACCCCCCAGTACAACCACCACCTAGTACAACCCCCCAGTACAACCACCACCCAGTACAACCCCCCAGTACAACCCCCCAGTACAACCACCACCTAGTACAACCCCCGAGTACAACCACCACCTAGTACAACCCCCCAGTACAACCACCACCCAGTACAACATCCCAGTACAACCCCCCAGTACAACCACCACCTAGTACAACCCCCCAGTACAACACCCCAGTACAACCACCACCTCGTACAACCCCCCAGTACAACACCCCAGTACAACCCCCGAGTACAACCACCACCTAGTACAACCCCCCAGTACAACCACCACCCAGTACAACACCCCAGTACAACCCCCCACTACAACCACCACCTAGTACAACCCCCCAGTACAACACCCCAGTACAACCCCCCAGTACAACCACCACCTAGTACACCACCACCTAGTACAACCCCCCAGTACAACCACCACCTCAGTACAACCACCACCCAATACAACCCACCCAGTACCACTACAACCCAGTACAACCACCACCCAGTATGACCCCCCCAGTACAACCCCCCAGGAAACCCCCCCATTCCCCCCAGGCCTGTTGCTAGGCAACCATGTGTGCTGTCCCCCCAGTTCTGAGGGACATCATCGGGACCATGTTCAGCAAGGCCTTCATGGACGAGCTGCTGAAGCCCCAGCGGCTCTACTCCCACCGCACGCTGAAGACCGTGCTGACACGCGTGGCCCACGCCTCCATCATGAGGCTGAACGCCGCCAGCATGGACCGCGTACGTTCAGAACCCCCCCCGCCTCCCCCCCCCCCCTGACCTTTGGTCTCCACAGCTGTATGAGCTGATGGTCATGGCCTTCAAGTACCAGCTGTTCCTCTGCCCCCGGCCCAGAGACCTGCTGCTCATCACCTACAACCACGTGGACGCCGTCCGCGCCCTGGCCGAGGACACGCCCACCCTGGTCAACCACGTGGACGAGACGCACCGCAGGGTCATCGAGGTGCGGTGCAGGTGGGCGTGGCCTGACCCCCGACCCCTCTGACCTGTCTGTCCTCCCCCAGGCCTACTCGTCCCTGTCAGAGGGGGAGCTTCAGCTCCTCCGACAGACGCTGCTCATATTTGTCCAGGACATGAACGTCCGGGTGGGTCCACCTGTCTCTCACCTCTCACCTGTGTCACCTGTGTCCCTTCTCACCTGTCCCCCTTCTCACCTGTCCCCTCTCACCTGTCCCCTCTCACCTGTGTCCCCTCTCACCTGTCCCCTCTCACCTGTGTCCCCTCTCACCTGTGTCCCCTCTCACCTGTGTCCCCTTCTCACCTGTCCCCTCTCACCTGTGTCCCCTCTCACCTGTCCCCTCTCACCTGTGTCCCCTCTCACCTGTCCCCTCTCACCTGTGTCCCCTCTCACCCTCACCTGTGTCCCCTCTCACCTGTGTCCCCTCTCACCTGTCCCCTCTCACCTGTGTCCCCTCTCACCTGTGTCCCCTCTCACCTGTCCCCTCTCACCTGTCCCCTCTCACCTGTGTCCCCTCTCACCTGTCCCCTCTCACCTGTGTCCCCTCTCACCTGTGCTGTGTTCTCCTCCAGGTGTCCCTGTTCCTCAAGAGTCAGGTTCAGAACCCAAATGGACGCTTCTGTCTGTCCCCCCATGGCCCCGTGCCCCCTGGGGTCGACGTCCCCGGGCTCATCAGGTGAGCAGTGGGCGGAGCCTCGAACCCTGGACTGGAGGCTCTGACCAGGTGTGTCTCCCCCAGGCTGTTTGACGTGACGGGCAGGGAGGTGAGGAGGAGCGAGTTCCCCTCAGGGGGCAGCTACACCAGCCCCATCAGGGAGGGCTCGCTGGACCTGAGGGGGGACCGCGTCCTCAAGCTGGGCACCAACATGTAGGTCATCTACACGTCCACACATCCACACGTCCATACACCCGTCCCTCTACACGTCTACATGTCCACATACCCGTCCCTCTACACGTCTACATGTCCATATACCCGTCCCTCTACACGTCTACATGTCCACATACCCGTCCCTCTACACGTCTACATGTCCACATACCCGTCCCTCTACACGTCTACATGTCCACATACCCGTCCCCTCTACACGTCTACATGTCCATATACCCGTCCCTCTACACGCCTACATGTCCACATACCCGTCCCTCTACATGTCTACATGTCCATATACCCGTCCCTCTACACGTCTACATGTCCATATACCCGTCCCTCTACACGTCTACATGTCCATATACCCGTCCCTCTACACGTCTACATGTCCACATACCCGTCCCTCTACACGTCTACATGTCCATATACCCGTCCCTCTACACGTCTACATGTCCATATACCCGTCCCTCTACACGTCTACATGTCCACATACCCGTCCCTCTACACGTCTACATGTCCATATACCCGTCCCTCTACACGTCTACATGTCCATATACCCGTCCCTCTACACGCCTACATGTCCATATACCCGTCCCTCTACACGTCTACATGTCCACATACCCGTCCCTCTACACGTCTACATGTCCATATACCCGTCCCTCTACACGTCTACATGTCCATATACCCGTCCCTCTACACGTCTACATGTCCATATACCCGTCCCTCTACACGTCTACATGTCCACATACCCGTCCCTCTACACGTCTACATGTCCATATACCCGTCCCTCTACACGTCTACATGTCCATATACCCGTCCCTCTACACGTCTACATGTCCACATACCCGTCCCTCTACATGTCTACATGTCCATATACCTGTCCCTCTACACGTCCACATGTCCATATACCCGTCCCTCTACACGTCTACATGTCCATATACCCGTCCCTCTACACGTCTACATGTCCACATACCCGTCCCTCTACATGTCTACATGTCCATATACCTGTCCCTCTACACGTCCACATGTCCATATACCCGTCCCTCTACACGTCTACATGTCCATATACCCGTCCCTCTACACGTCTACATGTCCATATACCCGTCCCTCTACACGTCTACATGTCCATATACCCGTCCCTCTACACGTCTACATGTCCACATACCCGTCCCTCTACACGTCTACATGTCCACATACCCGTCCCTCTACACGTCTACATGTCCATATACCCGTCCCTCTACACGTCTACATGTCCATATACCCGTCCCTCTACACGTCTACATGTCCATATACCCGTCCCTCTACACGTCTACATGTCCATATACCCGTCCCTCTACACGTCTACATGTCCATATACCCGTCCCTCTACACGTCTACATGTCCACATACCCGTCCCTCTACATGTCTACATGTCCATATACCTGTCCCTCTACACGTCCACATGTCCATATACCCGTCCCTCTACACGTCTACATGTCCATATACCCGTCCCTCTACACGTCTACATGTCCATATACCCGTCCCTCTACACGTCTACATGTCCACACGTCTTCAGCAGGTGGAGTGTGTAATCATGACCCAGTTGTGTTTTGTGGGTTGAAGGTTCAGTGAAAACCATCCTGAAGAGACCAAAACCTCCAGAGCTTCTGCCAAGGTAGGGTTCAATGTCCCCTACGTCTACACCAATGTCTATACGTCAGAGACGCGTCTCCTCACACACGTGTTGTGGGTTTGATTCCTGGCCTTTGGGCCGTTCCCTCTGAGGCAGTCTTGGGTCAGGCTGGTTTCTGCCCCAAACGTAGAGGAAATGTGCTCTTAGCTGTCCAGGTGTATTACTGACCTCTTCTGTCTGACCTCTGTCTGACCTCTATCTGACCCTGTCTGACCTCTTCTGTCTGACCTCTGTCTGACCTCTAAATGACCCTGATCACTCTGCCAGTTGCATCATGATGAGTTTGGGACAGATGTGTTGTGTTTCCCTCTAGTGGACAGATGTGGTAATTACACGCACAGAAGTTCTATAATGCTGAATAAAGCAAATAATAAGCAGTAAATATTTATTTGGCGTGTTTTAAAACGAAATAGCAGTTATGTTTGGTTCTTAAAATGTGACACATTAGTGACGTTACCTGCCCTCCATCCCCATCACGATTGATAGAGGCAGATGTGGGAAAGGTGGACGTGAGGGGGAAACTGTTTTGGAGCAATAATAACTTTTAACTCTATAAAAGAGAATTTAAAAAGTGCATTTTAAAACGTTTTCTCACCAACAGAAGTTTATCCATTTCACTTATTTGTCTGAATACGTAAAAACAAGGCTGGGTGCGTTACCTCTTTCCACCACTGGAGGCGCTACTTCACAGTTTTGCAGCAGTTCAGTAAAAGTGTTTAACTGGGATTTAAACGTGTTTAGCTGTTTTCATACCAGTTCATGACACTGGTGAGACCATTGAGACCGGGCGTCCAGTTGAGTTAGCGTTCCTCCAGCAGGTCCGGCCTCTGGACGAAGCTCCGAACCTTCTGGCCAAGGAGGAGCTCAACCTGCTGGCCCGGCTGATGGGAAGCATGGAGGCCCAGGAGGTTTCCATGGAGACCGACTTCAGGATCAGCCTGTTCCCTCCAGACCAGGAGGAGGAGGAGGAGGAGGAGTGAGTCTCTCTCTCTCTCTGCCCCCCCCACGACCCCCCCTAACTCCAGTGTCGTCTGGTTCCAGAGGAGCTGCTGGAGGTCTGAAGTCTGAGGTGATGACGATTCAAGCCACGCAGGTAAAGAGGATCTCCTCGGGGGTCTTCAGGTTCTGGTTCTGGTTCTGGTCCTCCCTCCTGGTCCAAACTCTCTTCTTCTCCTTCTCCGAGGATGAACGGGCCGCTGCAGAACTGGCCCGGATCGCTGGACAGTTCACGGATGAGGCGGAGCGTCCAGAAAGCCCAAACAAAGGAGAGGACCTGCTGGCCATGATGGATAAGCTGTGACCAGAACCACACCAGAACCACCATCAGAACCACACCAGAACCACCAGCAGAACCACACCAGAACCACACAAGAACCACCATCAGAACCACCACCAGAACCACACCAGAACCACACCAGAATCACCACCAGAACCACACCAGAACCACACCAGAACCACACCAGAACCACACCAGAACCAAACTTAGGTGTCTTTGAATGCACTAACATGCAGCTGATCAACAGTACCTCAGTGTCTGCATCACACACACACACACACACACACACACTCACACACACATACACACTCACACACTCACACACTCACACACACACACACACACACACACACTGTACTGAGGATGACTCATGTCAAACATCATGACAGACGTTCCTCAGCTGGAGAACCTGGACCCCCTTCAGCTCACAGACAGACTTCTGCGGAATAAAGAGCAATAAATGTATAATAGATGTTTAATACATGTATAATAAATGTTGAATAATGTATAATACATGTTTAATAATTGTACTATATATGTTTAATACATGTTTAATAAATGCTTAATGAAGTATAATAAATGTTTGATACAGTTTAATGTATAATGAATGTATAATAAATGTTTAATACATGTTTAATACATGTACTATATATGTTTAATACATGTATAATAAATGCTTAAAGTATAATAAATGTTTGATACATGTTTAATAATGTATAATGAATGTATAATAAACGTTTCATACATGTGTAATACATGTTTAATACATGTAGCCTCAAGAGGTACCAGCCTTATTGACCCTAGCCTGGTTGAATCCAGAGGGAAGAGCATCCATGTCAAATCAAACATGTAAGTGAACCTATGACTTCTGTGTGTGTGGACATGTGTCGGGCCCGGTCACCACGGACCTGCTGGTGCCGTTCACCTGCAGGGGGAGGGTGGACCACCGTGGGTCTACTGTTGGTTGAAGGAGAGGAGGAAGGTGTGTCCTTAGGAAGAGAGAGAAGAGGAACCAAGAGTCCAGGACTGTGTAGTGTGTTGGTGTAGTGTACTGTAGTTTTGGTGTAGTTTACTGTAGTGTGTTGGTGTAGTTTACTGTAGTGTGTTGGTGTAGTGTACTGTCGTGTGTTGGTGTAGTGTACTGTAGTGTGTTGGTGTAGTTTACTGTAGTGTGTTGGTGTAGTGTACTGTAGTTTTGGTGTAGTTTACTGTAGTGTGTTGGTGTAGTTTGCTGTAGTTTTGGTGTAGTTTACTGTAGTGTGTTGGTGTAGTGTACTGTCGTGTGTTGGTGTAGTTTACTGTAGTGTGTTGGTGTAGTGTACTGTAGTGTGTTGGTGTAGTGTACTGTAGTGTGTTGGTGTAGTGTACTGTAGTTTTGGTGTAGTTTACTGTAGTGTGTTGGTGTAGTTTACTGTAGCTTTTGGTGTAGTTTACTGTAGTGTGTTGGTGTAGTGTACTGTCGTGTGTTGGTGTAGTGTACTGTAGTGTGTTGGTGTAGTTTACTGTAGTTTTGGTGCAGTTTACTGTAGTGTGTTGGTGTAGTTTACTGTAGTGTGTTGGTGTAGTTTACTGTAGTTTTTGGTGTAGTTTACTGTAGTTTTGGTGCAGTTTACTGTAGTGTGTTGGTGTAGTTTACTGTAGTGTGTTGGTGTAGTTTACTGTAGTTTTTGGTGTAGTTTACTGTAGTTTTGGTGCAGTTTACTGTAGTGTGTTGGTGTAGTTTACTGTGGTTTTTGGTGTAGTTTAGTGTAGTTTTGGTGTAGTTTACTGTAGTTTTGGTGTAGTTTACTGTAGTGTGTTGGTGTAGTTTACTTTAGTTTTTGGTGTAGTTTACTGTAGTTTTGGTGTAGTTTACTGTAGTTTTGGTGTAGTTTACTGTAGTGTGTTGGTGTAGTTTACTTTAGTTTTTGGTGTAGTTTACTGTAGTTTTGGTGTAGTTTACTGTACTTTACTGTCGTCGGTCTGTTCCCAGTTTGACCTGTAGGGGGCAGCGGTGTCCGGTAACTAGTCGTCGCGTGATTATTACGTCATCAGGCTGCGTCACTTGTTTTTGCGGTGTGGAGTTTAATGTTTCTGTAAGTTTCTTTATAACGTTTATATGTGTATAAGTCTGTATTTATAACGTCTATGTGTGTCTAAATGTGTCTTTATAAAGTCTATATGTGTCTAGATGTGTTTTTATAAAGGTGTAAATGTGTCTGATTCTACTAAAGAGTCGCGAAGCTTAAATGAAGTTCAAATTATTTCAGGTTAAAAACTCAGAAAGTGGAGAACCAGCAGGTAAAGTTCACTCGAGGGGGCCGATTATCTTCAAATAAACCAACATCTGGGCCTGAGACATCTGGACGGGCAGGTGTTTACATCTACATCTGTCCTGGATTGGACAGAAATGTATCAGCTTTACCTTTATTAACGGCTTTAACATGTGGGGCCTTTAGGGGACCTGATGGGGCCTCTAAGGATCTTTAGGGGACCTTTAAGGACCTTTAGGGGACCTGAGGGGGCCTTTAAGGATCTTTAGGGGACCTTTAAGGACCTTTAGGGGACCTTTAAGGACCTTTAGGGGACCTGAAGGGGCCTTTAAGGATCTTTAGGGGACCTTTAAGGACCTTTAGGGGACCTGATGGGGCCTCTAAGGATCTTTAGGGGACCTTTAAGGACCTTTAGGGGACCTGAAGGGGCCTTTAAGGATCTTTAGGGGACCTTTAGGGGACCTGAGGGGGCCTTTAAGGATCTTTAGGGGACCTTTAAGGACCTTTAGGGGACCTGATGGGGCCTTTAAGGATCTTTAGGGGACCTTTAAGGACCTTTAGGGGACCTGATGGGGCCTTTAAGGATCTTTAGGGGACCTTTAAGGACCTTTAGGGGACCTGAGGGGGCCTTTAAGGATCTTTAGGGGACCTTTAGGGGACCTGAGGGGGCCTTTAAGGATCTTTAGGGGACCTGAGGGGGCCTTTAAGGATCTTTAGGGGACCTTTAGGGGACCTGAGGGGGCCTTTAAGGATCTTTAGGGGACCTTTAAGGACCTTTAGGGGACCTTTAAGGACCTTTAGGGGACCTGATGGGGCCTTTAAGGATCTTTAGGGGACCTTTAAGGACCTTTAGGGGACCTGAGGGGGCCTTTAAGGATCTTTAGGGGACCTGAGGGGACCTGATGGGGCCTTTAGGGGACCTGAGGGGGCCTTTAAGGATCTTTAGGGGACCTTTAAGGACCTTTAGGGGACCTGATGGGGCCTTTAAGGATCTTTAGGGGACCTGAGGGGACCTGATGGGGACCTGATGGGGCCTTTAAGGATCTTTAGGGGACCTTTAAGGATCTTTAGGGGACCTGATGGGGCCTTTAAGGATCTTTAGGGGACCTGAGGGGACCTGATGGGGACCTGATGGGGCCTTTAAGGATCTTTAGGGGACCTTTAAGGATCTTTAGGGGACCTTTAAGGACCTTTAGGGGACCTGAGGGGACCTTTAGGGGACCTGATGGGACCTTTAAGGATCTTTAGGGGACCTGAGGGGACCTTTAGCATCATCCTGCTTCATCCAGTATTTTGGTGGATCCCAGTTGGTCGATGTGTCCTGACTGTTCCTCCAGACTAAATGATGACCTCTGACCTCTGACCCCTGCAGGTCTGCTGCCTGAGCCTCCACCATGGACTCCCAGGAGAACGAGGCCGCGCTGGCGGGATCCGGCGAGGTTGTGAGCTCCATCCGGGAGCGCACGATGTCAGAGAACAGCCTGGTGGTGCTGCTGCAGGGCCTCCAGGGGGAGGTGACCACGGTGGAGCTGCGGGGGGGGGGCTGGGCGCGGGGGCGCGTCCTCAACGTGGACGCCTTCATGAACATCCGCCTGGAGGACGTCCGCTTCCAGGACGGCCGGGGCCGGAGCGCCCAGCTGCGGGACCTGTTCGTGACCGGGAGGAACGTGCGCTACGTGCACATCCCCGACCACGTGGACATCATGAAGACCGTCCAGGCGCAGCTCGCCAGGATCCACAGAGTCCACAACTTCGCCCGGGACGGCGGGGGCCGCAAGGAGTTCTCCAGGAACAGGAAGTGAGGCGAGGAGAAGACGGACGGACGGACGGACGGACGGACGGACGGACGGACGGACGGACGGGGAACCAGGACGGTCCTGGTGCATGATCACGTCTGGGGTTGGTTCACCTGTAACAGGTGGGGGGACGCTCATGTTGGAGCCAACAGACTTAGGACACATGATAATGTGGGGGGGTGAGGGGGTGAGGTGAGGGTGAGGGGGTGAGTAATGGGGGGGTGAGGTGAGGGTGAGGGGGTGAGTAATGAGGGGGGTGAGGTGAGGGTGAGGGGGTGAGTAATGGGGGGGTGAGGTTAGGGTGAGGGGGTGAGTAATGGGGGGTGAGGTGAGGGGGTGAGGGGGTGAGTAATGAGGGGGGTGAGGTGAGGGTGAGGGGGTGAGGTGAGGGTGAGGGGGTGAGTAATGGGGGGGTGAGGTGAGGGTGAGGGGGTGAGTAATGGGGGGGGTGAGGTGAGGGGGTGAGGTGAGGGTGAGGGGGTGAGTAATGGGGGGTGAGGTGAGGGTGAGGGGGTGAGTAATGGGGGGGTGAGGTGAGGGTGAGGGGGTGAGTAATGGGGGGTGAGGTGAGGGTGAGGGGGTGAGTAATGGGGGGGGTGAGGTGAGGGTGAGGGGGTGAGTAATGGGGGGCTTTACTGTCTCTTCTCTGTTCCCCTGAATAAACCAAACACATCCTGAGAACTGGAGGGTCACGTTTGTTTTCTCAAAGGCTGCAGGGTGGTCATCTTCTCTGGGGGGTTAAGGCTCCAGTAGGGGGGGGCTACCTGGTTAAGGCTCCAGTAGAGGGGGGGTCTACCTGGTTAAGGCTCCTGTAGGGGGGTCTACCTGGTTAAGGCTCCAGTAGGGGGGGGTCTACCTGGTTAAGGCTCCTGTAGGGGGGGTCTACCTGGTTAAGGCTCCTGTAGGGGGGGTCTACCTGGTTAAGGCTCCTGTAGGGGGTCTACCTGGTTAAGGCTCCTGTAGGGGGGTCTACCTGGTTCCAGTAGCGTACTGAGATATCAGGGTACGAGGGAACCATGAAAGGAAAAACCTCATCCACAGTCAGAGGGATCACAGCCCCTGGGGGGGGAACCACAGAGACCCCCAACCCAGGTAGACCAGGGCGTGTTCCACACACAGAGTCCCCAGAGTGCCCCCCCCCCCCATGAGGAAGCCCTGGAGCTAAACACCTAAAAGACAATACAATGTAAGACAACAAATAAATAGATAAGTTAGAAGAAGAGTGAAGGGTCAGTGAAAGGCTAGACTGAAGAGGTGAGTCTGGAGGTGAGTCTAGAGGTGGGTCTAGATTTGAGTCTGGAGGTGGGTCTGGAGGTGGGTCTAGAGGTGAGTCTGGAGGTGGGTCTAGATTTGAGTCTGGAGGTGGGTCTGGAGGTGGGTCTAGAGGTGAGTCTGGAGGTGGGTCTAGATTTGAGTCTAGAGGTGAGTCTAGATTTGAGTCTGGAGGTGAGTCTAGATTTGAGCCTAAAGGTGAGTCTTGAGCCTCCTCTGTGGTCCTGATGTCCTCTGGCTGGTCCAAAGCCTCCCTGAGGGTTCTAGTCCAAAGCTGTGGACCAATCCAAAGGCTGGTGCTGATATGACTGGAGCAGGTCGGGTAAATAAGAGGGTCCCAGACCCTGAAAATGGACCCTGAGACAGGGAGCCAATGCAGCGATGGTGGAAGGTCCTCTGGTGGAAGGTCCTCTGGTGGACTGTCCTCTGGTCCTCTGGTGGACTGTCCTCTGGTGGACTGTCCTCTGGTCCTCTGGTGGAAGGTCCTCTGGTGGACTGTCCTCTGGTCCTCTGGTGGACTGTCCCCTGGTGGACTGTCCTCTGGTCCTCTGGTGGAAGGTCCTCTGGTGGACTGTCCTCTGGTCCTCTGGTGGACTGTCCTCTGGTGGACTGTCCTCTGGTGGACTGTCCTCTGGTCCTCTGGTGGACTGTCCTCTGGTGGACTGTCCTCTGGTCCTCTGGTGGACTGTCCTCTGGTCCTCTGGTGGACTGTCCTCTGGTCCTCTGGTGGACTGTCCTCTGGTGGACTGTCCCCCTGGTGGACGTCCTCTGGTGGACTGTCCTCTGGTCCTCTGGTGGACTGTCCTCTGGTCCTCTGGTGGACTGTCCTCTGGTCCTCTGGTGGAAGGTCCTCTGGTGGACTGTCCTCTGGTCCTCTGGTGGACTGTCCCCTGGTGGACTGTCCCCTGGTGGACTGTCCTCTGGTCCTCTGGTGGAAGGTCCCCTGGTGGACTGTCCTCTGGTGGACTGTCCTCTGGTCCTCTGGTGGACTGTCCCCTGGTGGACTGTCCTCTGGTCCTCTGGTGGAAGGTCCCCTGGTGGACTGTCCTCTGGTGGACTGTCCTCTGGTGGACTGTCCCCTGGTGGACTGTCCTCTGGTGGACTGTCCTCTGGTGGACTGTCCCCTGGTGGACTGTCCTCTGGTCCTCGTCAGCACAGGAGCGTCTGAGTTCTGGAGTAGCTGTAGGTGAAGGCTGCTCTTGTGGGCGGAGCAGGACGTCACCGTAGACCGACCCTCAGGAGATAAAGCACCTCCACCATCTCCACCATCCAAGACTTGATGTCAGCGTAGCTGCAGAAGCTGGTGTCCTGATGTCCTCCCCACGGAGAAGCAAAGGCTAGATTAAAGGGTACTGGATCTACAATTGACCCTTGACCCCCCCACAAAGTTCCTCCTGGAGCCAGACGGGTCTTTCTCTGAGATGTTGCTGCTCCTCTTCTTCGGGGGTCCGGGACATGTCTCTGAAGACGAGGACGTAAAGGTCAGGAGGTCGGTTCACCTGGAGAAAAGTGGACGAGGTGTCCTCAGATAAGAGACTCTCCAGTTGTGTTGAAGCCCCACCCTGATGTGATCAAAGGATCAAAGACGACCTGATGTGGTTGGTTCCTCTTCTGAGGGTGAGTGGTGCCAAAGATCAAAGGGGGAGAAAGAATCTGGGTACTTTTGATCTTTGTGATCAAAGTGATGAAGGAGACTGACCAGTTGGACTCTTGTGCAAGTGACGCAACACTGGACTGTTCTGACCTGTCCACCTGTCCACCTGTCCAGTTGTCCCAGATGTGTCCCAGATGTGTCCCAGACTTTATTTATTTATTTATTTATTTATTTATTTATTTATTTATTTTTTTCTATTTTAATCTTTATTGATATAACGTCTTTGACAATCAAATTAGTTTCAAGGTGCTTTACAGAATCCCAGGGCCTAAGCAGTCAACATAACAGGGAATGTCCCAGATGTGTCCCAGATGTGTCCCTGTTGTGTCCCTGTTGTGTCCCTGTTGTGTCCCAGATGTGTCCCTGTTGTGTGCCAGATGTGTCCCTGTTGTGTGCCAGATGTGTCCCTGTTGTGTCCCAGATGTGTCCCTGTTGTGTCCCTGTTGTGTGCCAGATGTGTGCCAGATGTGTCCCTGTTGTGTCCCTGTTGTGTGCCAGATGTGTCCCAGATGTGTCCCTGTTGTGTGCCAGATGTGTCCCTGTTGTGTCCCAGATGTGTCCCTGTTGTGTTCCAGATGTGTCCCAGATGTGTCCCTGTTGTGTCCCTGTTGTGTCCCTGTTGTGTCCCAGATGTGTCCCAGATGTGTCCCTGTTGTGTCCCAGATGTGTCCCTGTTGTGTCCCTGTTGTGTCCCAGATGTGTCCCTGTTGTGTCCCAGATGTGTCCCAGATGTGTCCCAGATGTGTCCCTGTTGTGTCCCAGATGTATCCCTGTTGTGTCCCAGATGTGTCCCAGATGTGTCCCTGTTGTGTCCCAGATGTGTCCCTGTTGTGTCCCTGTTGTGTCCCAGATGTGTCCCAGATGTGTCCCAGATGTGTCCCTGTTGTGTCCCAGATGTGTCCCTGTTGTGTTCCAGATGTGTCCCAGATGTGTCCCAGATGTGTCCCTGTTGTGTCCCAGATGTGTCCCTGTTGTGTTCCAGATGTGTCCCAGATGTGTCCCTGTTGTGTCCCTGTTGTGTCCCTGTTGTGTCCCAGATGTGTCCCAGATGTGTCCCTGTTGTGTCCCTGTTGTGTCCCTGTTGTGTCCCTGTTGTGTCCCAGATGTGTCCCTGTTGTGTCCCTGTTGTGTCCCTGTTGTGTCCCTGTTGTGTCCCAGATGTGTCCCTGTTGTGTCCCTGTTGTGTCCCAGATGTGTCCCTGTTGTGTGCCAGATGTGTCCCTGTTGTGTCCCAGATGTGTCCTAGATGTGTCCCTGTTGTGTCCCAGATGTGTCCCTGTTGTGTCCCAGATGTGTCCTAGATGTGTCCCTGTTGTGTCCCAGATGTGTCCCTGTTGTGTCCCTGTTGTGTCCCAGATGTGTCCCTGTTGTGTCCCAGATGTGTCCCTGTTGTGTCCCAGATGTGTCCCTGTTGTGTCCCAGATGTGTCCCTGTTGTGTCCCAGATGTGTCCCAGATGTGTCCCTGTTGTGTCCCTGTTGTGTCCCTGTTGTGTCCCAGATGTGTCCCTGTTGTGTGCCAGATGTGTCCCTGTTGTGTCCCAGATGTGTCCTAGATGTGTCCCTGTTGTGTCCCAGATGTGTCCCTGTTGTGTCCCAGATGTGTCCTAGATGTGTCCCTGTTGTGTCCCAGATGTGTCCCTGTTGTGTCCCTGTTGTGTCCCAGATGTGTCCCTGTTGTGTCCCAGATGTGTCCCTGTTGTGTCCCAGATGTGTCCCTGTTGTGTCCCAGATGTGTCCCAGATGTGTCCCTGTTGTGTCCCAGATGTGTCCCTGTTGTGTCCCTGTTGTGTCCCAGATGTGTCCCAGATGTGTCCCTGTTGTGTCCCTGTTGTGTGCCAGTTCTGTCCCAGATGTGTCCCAGATGTGTCCCTGTTGTGTCCCAGATGTGTCCCTGTTGTGTCCCTGTTGTGTCCCAGATGTGTCCCAGATGTGTCCCTGTTGTGTCCCTGTTGTGTGCCAGTTCTGTCCCAGATGTGTCCCAGATGTGTCCCAGATGTGTCCCTGTTGTGTCCCTGTTGTGTGCCAGTTCTGTCCCAGATGTGTCCCAGATGTGTCCCAGATGTGTCCCTGTTGTGTCCCAGATGTGTCCCAGATGTGTCCCTGTTGTGTCCCTGTTGTGTCCCAGATGTGTCCCTGTTGTG
>CAJVRN010000219.1:4175000-4232500 GCA_911728415.1 Lagocephalus sceleratus | reverse complement strand
GTGTGTGTGTGAGAGTGTGTGAGTGTGTGAGTGTGTGTGAGTGTGTGTGTGAGAGTGTGTGTGTGTGTGTGTGTGAGTGAGTGTGTGTGAGTGTGTGAGTGTGTGTGAGAGTGTGTGTGTGAGTGTGTGTGAGTGTGTGTGTGTGTGTGTGTGTGTGTGTGAGTGTGTGAGTGTGTGAGTGTGTGTGTGTGTGTGAGTGTGTGTGTGTGTGTGTGTGTGTGTGAGAGTGTGTGAGTGTGTGTGTGTGACAGTGTGTGAGTGTGTGTGTGAGAGTGTGAGAGTGTGTGTGTGTGTGTGAGTGAGTGTGTGAGTGTGTGTGTGAGTGTGTGAGAGTGTGTGTGAGTGTGTATGAGTGAGTGTGTGTGTGTGTGTGTTTACATACACTGGACATGTGTCAGGCTGTCCTGACGGTTCTGGAGGAAACAAAAAGAAAATACAGATTTCCTGAAGCCTGAAATAGAACCTCCTCCCCCCTCCTCCCCCTCCTCCCCCTCCTGATGTCACACATGGACACACCCCTGTCTCAGAACACCTCTCACCTCCAGGTCAGGTGGGCGTGGCTCCTCCAGGCCCAGGGGGCGTGGCTCCTCCAGGTCAGGTGGGCGTGGCTCCTCCAGGCCCAGGGGGCGTGGCTCCTCCAGGTCAGGTGGGCGTGGCTCCTCCAGGCCCAGGGGGCGTGGCTCCTCCAGGTCAGGTGGGCGTGGCTCCTCCAGGTCAGGTGGGCGTGGCTCCTCCAGGCCCAGGGGGCGTGGCTCCTCCAGGATCAGGACCCCCTGCTGACCTCATGATGGAGCCTCTGCAGACGGAGGCGGAGCTTCTCAGCAGCAGCATGGCGACCTACGCCCACATCAGAGGTAACTACGGCAACGCCTGTCCAGACGCACACCTGGATCAGCGAGGCCCAGACGACCCCTGACCCCCGACCCTGTGCTCTGGCCCTCAGCCAACCCCGAGAGCTTCGCGCTGGTCTTCATGACGGGCGTCTGCGTCGGCCTCCTCACGGCGCTCTGCCTCCTGGTGGCCGCCATCACCTGCAGGCGCCGCCCCCGGCCCCGCCCCCCCAGGCCCCGCCCCCCCGCCGGGAGGAAGCAGCCACAGCAGCAGGAGGACGGGGAGGCCCCGGGCCGGGCCGAGGCCCCCGGGGGCCCCGGGACCCCGGGGACGTGTTCTCCTGCGCGGAGGAGCTGGAGAGGGCGCGGCGGCTGGAGGAGAGGGAGCGGGTGGTCAGGGAGATCTGGAGGAACGGGCAGCCCGACGTGCTGGTGACGGGGACGGGCACCCTCGGGAGGGTGCACTACCCCTGAGGGGGCCCCGGGGCCACAGGGGCCAGGACCACTGAGGGGGCCCCGGGGGGTGCACTACCACTGAGGGGGCCCCGGGGCCACAGGGGCCAGGACCACTGAGGGGGCCCCGGGGGCCCTGGAGGGTGCACTACCCCTGAGGGGGCCCCGGGGCCACAGGGGCCAGGACCACTGAGGGGGGCCCCGGGGGCCCTGGAGGGTGCACTACCCCTGAGGGGGCCCCGGGGCCACAGGGGCCAGGACCACGGGGGGGGCCCCGGGGGCCACAGGGGCCAGGACCACTGAGGGGGGCCCCGGGGGGTGCACTACCACTGAGGGGGGCCCCGGGGGTGCACTACCACTGAGGGGGCCCCGGGGGCCACAGGGGCCAGGACCACTGAGGGGGGCCCCGGGGGCCCTGGAGGGTGCACTACCACTGAGGGGGGCCCCGGGGGCCACAGGGGCCAGGACCACTGAGGGGGGCCCCGGGGGCCCTGGAGGGTGCACTACCACTGAGGGGGGCCCCGGGGGCCACAGGGGCCAGGACCACTGAGGGGGGCCCCGGGGCCACAGGGGCCAGGACCACTGAGGGGGGCCCCGGGGGCCCTGGAGGGTGCACTACCACTGAGGGGGGCCCCGGGGGCCACAGGGGCCAGGACCACTGAGGGGGGCCCTGGAGGGTGCACTACCACTGAGGGGGGCCCCGGGGGCCACAGGGGCCAGGACCACTGAGGGGGGCCCCGGAGGGTCCACCAGCACTGAGGGGAGGCCCCGGGGGCCACAGGGGCCAGGACCACGGGGGGGGCCCGGGGCCACAGGGGCCAGGACCACGGGGGGGGGGGCCCCGGGGGCCACAGGGGCGAGGACCACTGAGGGGGCCCCGGGGGCCCCGGAGGGTGCACTACCACTGAGGGGAGGCCCCGGGGGCCACAGGGTCCACTACCATGGGGGGGGACCTGGAGGGTCCACCAGCACTGAGGGGGGGCCACAGGGGCCCCATGCGCAGACGGGCCGGTGCCACGAGCGCCCCCTGGCGGCAGGTGTGTGGAACACAGGACGGCGCTCCTCTGCGGTCCAACATCTGTCAGCACATCTGGGCCCCCGTCCACGGCCCTCGGGTGGCCGCCCCCCCCAGAGGAGCCTCTGAGCTGAGGCGGATCGCCGTCGTCGGTCGACCCCGAGCCTTCGCCGTGCCCCGCCCTCCTCGTCTCTCCTGCGGACGCTCCCCGACACCGACGTTCCTCGACCAGCTGTGAAGCGCCGACCGTGTTGCAGCTGAAGCTGGGGGGTTGTAGGAGGGCCGGGGGCCCCCCGGGACCCCGGACCCCCCGGGGCCCCCCCGGACCCCCCCGGACCCCCCAGGCTCGACCTGGACGTTGTGCTCCGGTGGACTGATTGAGACTGCGGCGAGCGGCGTTAGTCGATACTGGGCTTTTATTAAGAACAGAGATATCTTTACAGACTGTGCGACTATGTGAGACACAACACACTGAATAAATCACCGAACATTCAACGAGCGTCCCGTCAGAAACAGCCTGTTCGCCGACAGAACCACCCCGAACCAAAGGAAACGGTAAAAAAAAACCCTCTAAAACATCTGGACAAGAGTAAAAAAGGTCTGCAAACCTCAGCACAAGCAACAGAAAGTTCAGTCCTACAGTTGAGCTCACCACATGCACTATGTACAGTCAGAGTGGGACAGGCAGCGCGCACAGGTGACCTACAGGTGGCCTACAGGTGATCTACAGGTGATCTACAGGTGACGGGTCTGGACCGTGACGCCGCCTCAAACTGCTCGGCCTGAACCGGTGGAAGATTACAGCGTCTGCGACTTCAGCTCCGGCTGTTATGGTGTCGCAGCGCGTACAAGAATCGCCCTGGTCTTTTTAAATTAAAAGTCTAAAGAAAAGCCTGCTACTGATCAAGGGGGGGGCACCGAGGGCCCGCAAAGGTGAAAATATTCAAAAAACAGACGTGGCTGAAGCTAAACGGCGGTTGTTCGGGTTCTTCACGCGCGGATGTCGTCGGGATCGGAAGGAGCTGAGAGTCGATTGGTCCCATGGAGAGAAGCTACATCAAACATCTAACAGGCCCCTCCCACCCCGCAGGCCCCTCCCACCCAGGCTGTGGTGGGATGCACATCTAAGGCACAGATGAAAGAGTCGCTTCTATTTTCTGAACGAGTTTTCATCTTTGCGGCCGCGCGCGTCGATTAAACTGGGTTGATCGGCTGCAAAACAAAAGTGTCCCACAGAGAAAGACTGAAACTACACCTCACATAAAAAGTAAAATCTGCTGCTCTCCTGGTGGGGGGGCCCAGCACCGGGCCCTCCGGGGTCAGACGGATGCTTCTACTTCAGGGCGGAGGCCTCGTCTGCGTTCTTGCCGTCCTTGCGGTCCACGTCGAGGTTCTCGTCCCCCAGGCCCCCGTCGTCCCCCCCCTGGAACATGTCGTGGGTCCACTTCGGGCTGCTGCCCCCCTTGCGGTAGACGAAGCGGCCCCGGCGGGCGGGGAAGGAGCCGCGGCCCCTCCCTCGGTTGTCTATCCAGGTCTTCTCCCCGTCGCGATCATCGTGCTGCAGGACGACGCCGATCAGTGATCAATACTCCACATCACGGTCTCAGGACCGACGGGGGGGCCCACTCACCAGGTAGTACTTCCTGCTCTTGGGGGTGTACTCGGGGTCCCACTCCTCCTCGGGGGGGCGCACCACCGGGTTCATGTTGGCAGGGTTCCCATTGCTGTTGTTTCCGGGGTAATTCCCCCTGTTCCAGCCCCGCCCCCTCACCCTGGGGAACTGGAACAAAAATAAACTGAGTCAGGAACCAGCACCTGGACCTGGGGGGGGGGTAAGAGGAGGAAGAGGGGGGAAGAGGGGGAGGGGGGGGGTAAGAGGAGGGGGGGGGGTAAGAGGAGGAGGAGGAGGGGTAAGAGGAGGAAGAGGGGGGTAAGAGGAGGAGGGGGGGTAAGAGGAGGAGGAGGGGGGTAAGAGGAGGAAGAGGAGGGGGTAAGAGGAGGAAGAGGGGGTAGGAGGAGGAGGAGGGGGAGGAGGAGGAGGAGGGGGGTAAGAGGAGGAAGAGGAGGGGGTAAGAGGAGGAAGAGGAGGGGGTAAGAGGAGGAGGAGGGGGGTAAGAGGGGGGGTTAAGAGGAGGAGGAGGGGGGGTAGGGAGGAGGAGGGGGGGGTAAGAGGAGGAGGAGGGGGGTAAGAGGGGGGTTAAGAGGAGGAGGTGGGTAGGAGGAGGAGGAGGAGGGAGGAGGAGGTGGGGGGTAAGAGGAGGGGGGGGGTAAGAGGAGGAAGAGGAGGGGTAAGAGGAGGAGGGGGGGAGGAGGTGGGGGGTAAGGAGGAGGAGGAGGGGGTAAGAGGAGGAAGAGGGGGTAAGAGGAGGAAGAGGAGGAGGGGGGTAAGAGGAGGGGTAAGAGGAGGAGGAGGGGGGAGAGGGGAAGAGGAGGAGGGGGGTAAGAGGAGGAAGAGGAGGAGGGGGGGAGTGGGGGAGGAGGAGGGGGGTAAGAGGAGGAGAAAGAGGAGGCGTAAGCACTCACAAATCCGCGGCCTCGGCCTCTCTCGGGGTTGTGGCCCTCATAATCTCGGGGGCCACGGTCGGCGGGGCCGCTGTAATCCTGGGGGGGGTAGCGGGTGAAAGTGTAGCCCTCCTCAGAGTGGTCCACCCCCTCCCCCATGTACTCTTTGCCTTTGAAGTGGGGGGGGTAGGGGGACGGGGAGGAGGAGGAGGAGGAGGAGGACGGAGAGCGATCCCGCTTTCGTTTAGCCTTCCTGGGAACACACGGAGGCCCCGGTCAGACAGGCGGAAGATCAAAGCACACACCCCCCCCAACAGGATGTGACCCCCCCAACAGGATGTGACCCCCCCGGGTGGGGGCCAGTCTGCCCCCCCGTTAGGCTGGTGTAGGTGGAATCAGAGGGAACTATCAGTGCTAACAGGGCTCTCCGGAGGCGGGGCTCCTCCGGGGTGACGCCCCCCCAGAGGAGCCCCCACATGTGGACAGATGTGAGTGAGACACATACTTGGACTTCTTGTGGCGCTTCCCAGATTTCTCGGAGGACCTGTCTCTACTGGGCCCTCGGGAGCCTCCCGGACTCCGCTTATCCTCACGCTCCCTGCCAGCAAACCTCTTGCGCCTTTCAATATCCAGGCGAAGGTCCATTACGTCTCCTTTGAACCTGTGGCTTGGGTCCTGCAAGACAACGCAGGGGTTAGTCCGGCCCCGCCCCGCCCCCGCCGGGGACGTATCGATGTGTACATGGAGCTGCGGCAGCGCGGCGCGCAGGCGGCCGTGCCGAAGACACGGTGAGGTCTAACGGGTCAGTGGCTGTAGCTACGTGTGAAATGTGACATGTGTGTAACCAGCTGCATGCAGGAGGCCGAGTAAACATGTGGTTGTGCTTTGACTTCATTTCTCTTCAAATACTTACAATGGAAGGCAATGATAAGCATCCCTTGACAGGCTTGGACTCTGGATCTTAATGCACTTCCTTTTAGCCTTTGCTTGGATTCGTACAATAACCAATAACCGTATCATAGGCTGGGGAAGCTTGCTGGCACTTACAATACACAATCGGGCTGTTTTGACTTAGAAATATGCATCCTTCAAAAGAAAAGCACAAGGCTGAACACTGCTGCTTTGGAAGGTCTCAAAGTTTCCTTGTTGCAAACGTGAAAGTTCTAAAGGGCTGGTCACCTTGTAGCTGGCCTCCTCCATATCCTCAAAGAGGTGGGAGTGCCTCTTAAAGGCACTGGGGGAAACATCGATTCTCCTGGGGGGAGAGCACAGGTCAGCAGCCTGAAGGCGCACACTCACCTGTCCGGCGGCCCCGCCGTCCCTACCTGTGAATTTCTGGGCTCTTCCGTGGCTTCCTAATTTCTGCTTCTGCAGCTTTTCTTTGGTACATGGCAAATCGCTCACTTAGGGTCATTTCTGAGGACTGGAAGTGTTGAGCTGCGAGACAACCAGGAGAGCGGCTGAGGAGGGACCGTCGGGGTCAGGGCGGCGCGGCGCAGCAGATCAAAGCCTCACCTTTGATGTAGTGCAGGACCGAGACGATGTGCTGGGCGAACAGCTCGGAGGGGCTGCGGCGGAGCTGCGCGGCCTGAACCAGCTGGAAAATGGAGCGGATCTCCGGATCCTTGTTGGAGAGCAAATCACGGGACAGGGACGAGCTGGAGGGACAGAAGACGGGCGGGCGTCAGGAGGGACAGGGACGCGGGTACGAGAGGTCGGGGGGGCCTGGAGCGTGACCGACTCAGCCATCACATTTGTTTGAGCTCCTCGCGCGTCTGTGGAGGCGTGAAGGCCAGGCTCCAGGGTCAGAGGAGCTGGAGCCTCTCAACCACCACCTACCTGGGCATGTCCTCCAGGGAGGTGATTTTCAGCTCAAACTCCTCCCGTGTTGAAGACAGGTGGTGCGCAGGAGAGCCCTGGTGCGCTGCGGCGGCCGCCGCCGCGGCTGCAGGGAACAGCGGGCGCTCCTTCTCCCGGGAGGCTGCTGGAGGAGACGGGCTCCTCCTGGACTTCTCCTTGTCCTTCTTCTCCTTCTTTTTGGACTTCTCTTCCTTCTTGGAGCTATGCTTGCGGCTTCGGTACATCTCCTCCTCCACAGAGTCGTCGTCGTCGACGTCTCTCCGGCTTTTCTCTTTGAACGACGGGTAGGACGTCGGGTATTTTGGCTCGTCACCCCACTTCCCAAAAATGTCCCGAGACGTGAGGGTGGTTTTGGAATCGCCATCCTCGTCCAGGTTGTGCTCCTTGAGGCCGTGGGACTTGAGGAACTCCTCTTCTCCAGCGTCAAAGAAAGGCAGAACCTTGTCTTCCTTGAAATCGCTGAAGGAGGTGTTGAAGGAATCTCCGGACTTGCTCCCTTTGTCCTTCTCCTTCTCTGAGGCGTCCTTGTTGGAACCGCCGTCCTTCTCGGACTTTTTGCTTTTGTTCTCAACCAAGAACCTGAAACAAAGACACAGCGTGAGCTTCAGCCGCCGCCGGGCCCAAACACCACCGGGACGTACGCTTGGAAACACGAATGTGGCGTGTGGATGATGAGAGTCGGCGCAACCTCCTCCCTTGGGGGGTCAACGCTGCCTGACTGTTGTTAATCAGTTTAATTAAGGCATCGATGTGATGGGGGCGTGGCTCCCTGACTCAGTGTGAGGGCGACAGTGATGCGAATACTCACGTACCCACCACCGCGTCCTCCTGTGAGCTCAGACAAAAGCACAACAGCGGCTACAGTTCAGTGCACTTAAAGCGGGTCTTATTACGCCCCCCCCTAACAAACTCCCCGTTGACCTGTTGACCTCTGACAAGGCTACATGTTTCAAAGACACGGGTTCACACAGCGCCACAGCACACATGGAAGCGGAGAGGGCGGGGCCACATACTTTTTGAAGGCCGCCGATATCACATTCTTATCGCCATCTTTGGCGTCCTCCTTCGAGAAGAAGCCGAATCCCCCGTAGGTTTCCGACTTGGTGGGGCTGTCGTCGGGCGGCGAGCCGCGGCCCACGGTTTTCCACAGGGTGCCACTGCCGGTGGAGCCCTTCCCGTCGGGGTCGCTGGAGGGCCCCTTCTTGTCGTCGGGGCTGGGCTGTTTGGGGCTGGCGTCGTAGTCGATCCATTTACCCCCGGACGCCTTCTCGATCACGCTGCCCTCGGCCGCCGGCCCCGCCTTCTCGGGCTGGCTGCTGCCCGCCCTGGCGTCCTTGTCGGCCTTGCCCTTGCTGCCGCGGCGGCGCGGGGAGGAGGAGCGGGAGTGCGAGGAGTAGCTGGACCGCCGGGAGTGGCGGGACTTCCCCGAGGACGAGCGGTCGGAGTAGCGGGACCGGCTGCGGCTGCCCGAGCGCTTCTTGGGGGTGCGGGAGCGCCCCCGCCGGGGGCTGTGCGAGCGGTGGTCCTGGCGGTCGTGCCAGCCTCCCCCTCCTCCGCCGCCACCGCCTCCGCCGCCCTGCCAGTTGCCCTTGTAGCCGTAGCCGCCGCCGCCGCCCCTGTTCTGGTAGTGGCCGCGCGAGTAGTAGCCCCGGTTCCTGCCGCGGTAGTGGTAGGGCCGGCGGTAGCCGCGGTTGTAGCCCCTGAAGCCCCCGCGGTTGTCCCGGGAGGGGTAGTTTCTAGAGGGTGCACAGTGAGAGCGAGAGTGGGAGCGAGACCTGGATCTGCAGAAAGAACGCAGAGAAACAAGGTGACACCCGGCGGGAGAGGAAGCGCCCCGCGCTCCTCCGAGGCAAACACACTTTGGCGCTGACCCGGTCCGGGGGCGGGGCCTCCCCCGAGGGGCGGGGCCAGCGCCCGGGAGGTACCGAGGCCAGGACGGGCAGCGCAAAGGCGAAGGGAGACGCCACCGGACACCTGTCCCCCGACTCGCGCTTCACCGAGCTCCCGACGCGCTCCGCGGGTCGGTCGTACGGGGTGGGACAGCTGGACCGGTCGACAGATCGAGCCCCCCCCCCCTCGTGACGCGGGCTGTGACCGACCCGTACGGTAACGCACGCCACTGCTGTCCCCGAACGACCCGATGTGCCTCAGGAGGTTCAACGAAGCGTGAGAGGCGAAGGTGAAAGTCGAGAGAGGAACAGACGCAGTTTCAGACGCCACATGTGGTTATTATATTATTATTACGCACACACACACACACACACTCACACACACACACACACACACACACACACACACACACACACACACACACACACACACACACACACACACACACACACACACACACACACACACACACGGGGGTAAAGGTGGAAAAACTCCACTTCCTGCTGCCAACGGCGTGACTTCATGAGAACAAACACGTCGCAGCACTGCCCAGTTCCCCTTTCAAACACGCTGAACTCGTCGTAAAACACTTGCAACGTGTCAAGGGGGGGGGAGGGGGGGGGGCACGTGATGAGGTCAACGACCCTGACCTTTGGACCTCCGTACTGTAGCGCGACAAACAACCGCAAAACACCCTAACACTGTTATCAATGATTGACCGTTGTCAGTCAGTCAGTCAGTTCAGACACACACACACACACACACACACACACACAGTGATCGACCCACACACACACACACACTCTCTGACACACACACACACACACGCACACACACACACCTACATTTATTTGGCCTTAAGGTTCCCCTGGTGGTGTGTTCAAGGACTGCGCGGCGCGGGCGTACGCCACCTTACCGGTAATGGCGTTTTCTGGATCTGGAGCGGGAGCGGCTCCGAGAGGGAGACCTGGAGTAAGACCTGGACCTGGACTTGGACCTGGAGCGGGACCGGACCGGGGAGCTCAGAGCCTTGGACATGTTTGTAGTCGGGCAGGAGGACGTCTCGATTCCCTTTGAAGAAGCACAGAAAACTGAGCTTTGATCTCACGTGTGGAGGGTTCACACACACACACACACACACACACACACACACACACACACACGCACACACACGCACTTCCTCCTGGCGGTGATCTCGCCCCAGAGGCGAGGGAGGGCGGGGTTAAAGAGCGACACGCATCAGGCACGCATGACGGGGAGGAGCAGCTGAAACACGACACCCTCAGTCCTGGGGGGGGGGCAGCGCCATCAGCCCTCTCCAAACAAACGTCTCCCTCCGCCCCCCACACACACACACACACACACCCCCCCACACACACTAACCCCCCACACACACTAACCCCCCACACACACTAACCCCCACACACACTAACCCCCACACACACTAACCCCCACACACACAACCCCCCCCACACTAACCCCCCACACACACTAACCCCCCACACACACACTAACCCCCCACACACACACACACTAACCCCCCACACACACACAACCCCCCACACACACTAACCCCCACACACACACTAACCCCCACACACACACTAACCCCCCCACACACACACACACTAACTCCCACACACACTAACCCCCACACACACACTAACCCCCCACACACACACTAACCCCCACACACACCCCCCACACACTAACCCCCCACACACACTAACCCCCCACACACACTAACCCCCCACACACACACTAACCCCCCCACACACCCAACCCCCCCCCAACCCCCACACACACACTAACCCCCCACACACTAACCCCCCACACACAACACACACCCCCCACACTAACCCCCCCCACACACACCTAACCCCCACCACACACAACCCCCACACCACACTAACCCCCCACACACACACACACACACACTAACCCCCCACACACACTAACCCCCCCACACACACTAACCCCCACACACACTAACCCCCCACACACACTTCACTTGGACCCTGATGTGTCCAGCTGATCGACCTCTGAACCCAGGTGAACTGAAGCACGCCGGCTGGGAAACCCTCAACTGCCCCCCCCCCGGTGCCCCCCCCAGGGTGCCCCCCCCCAGGCGTGTCCACCTGTTGATGGGGTCGGTGTTCACCTGAACTCACCAGAGACCCCCGAAGTCACCAGACCGGTTCCAACAGGACCAACCGTCACGGGGGGGGTCTGGGGGGTATGGGGGGGCAGGTCTGGGGGGCAGGTCTGGGGGGTATGGGGGGCAGGTCTGGGGGGTCTGGGGGGGGCAGGTCTGGGGGGTCTGGGGGGGGCAGGTCTGGGGGGTATGGGGGGCAGGTCTGGGGGGTCTGGGGGGCAGGTCTGGGGGGTATGGGGGGCAGGTCTGGGGGTCTGGGGGGCAGGTCTGGGGGGTATGGGGGGCAGGTCTGGGGGTATGGGGGGCAGGTCTGGGGGTCTGGGGGGCAGGTCTGGGGGGTATGGGGGGCAGGTCTGGGGGTATGGGGGGGGGCAGGTCTGGGGGGTATGGGGGGGCAGGTCTGGGGGGTATGGGGGCAGGTCTGGGGGGTATGGGGGGCAGGTCTGGGGGCAGGTCTGGGGGCAGGTCTGGGGGTCTGGGGGGCAGGTCTGGGGGGTATGGGGGGCAGGTATGGGGGGTCTGGGGGGCAGGTCTGGGGGGTATGGGGGGCAGGTCTGGGGGGTCTGGGGGGGCAGGTCTGGGGGGTTGGTGGATCTGCCCCCGTTTATTACCTATTTATTATCCAGGACCCCCCCTTGTTAACCCCCCTCATGTTTCACCCCCCCCTTGTTCACCCCCCCCCCTTGTTCACCCCCCTCATGTTTCACCCCCCCTCATGTTCACCCCCCTTCATGTTTACCCCCCTCACCCCCCCCTCATGTTCACCCCCCCTTGTTTACCCCCCCTCTGTTAACCCCCTCTCATGTTCACCCCCCTTCATTTACCCCCCTCCCCCTCATGTTCACCCCCCTTGTTCACCCCCCTCTGTTTACCCCCCTTGTTAACCCCCTCATGTTTACCCCCCATGTTCACCCCCCCTTGTTAACCCCCCTTGTTTACCCCCCTCATGTTCACCCCCCCTTGTTAACCCCCCTCATGTTTACCCCCCCCTCACCCCCCCTTGTTAACCCCCTTTACCCCCCCTCATGTTCACCGCCTCCACTCATCCGCCCCCCCTTTACCCCCAGCTCAAGCCTGTTTAACATTCTCAAGGGGGTAAACACCCCTGTTTACCCCCCTCATGTTTACCCCCCGTGAGGGGTGAACACCCCCTCGGGCCTCCACTTCCGCCATACCCCAGCTCAAGCCTGAGGACATTCTCAGAGGGGGGTAAACGGGGAGGGGTGAACACGGGGGGTGAGGGGGTGAACACGGGGGGGTGAACACGGGGGGTAAACACGGGGGGGGTGAGGGGGGGAGTAACGCGTTACTCGTTACGGGGAGAGGAACGAGGCGGAAGACCGGGGAGAACCCGCTCGTTCTCTGCAGGTGAAGTTAGAAGAGTTTGAAGGAGTTGATACACACACACACATCTATCTATATCATCTATCTATATCTATCTATATCTATCTATATAGTAATGGTAATAGTATATAATATTATATCATATTATTAGAGACACAGTTGAAGACCGAGCTAGCCTAGCCTAGCCTAGCCTAGCCTAGCGCTAGGCTAGGCTAGGCTAGGCTAGCGGCCGAAGCCCTCTCACCTCGTCCGGCTGGGGGGGGGCGCGGGTGCGAGGGCCCGGGAGCCCCGGGGCGGGCTGGCGGCGGCCTGGCGGCGGGCTGGCGGCGGGTCGGGGCCGGGTCGGCGGCGGCCCAGAGGCCGGTTCTGGCTGGTTCGGGTCGACGTGCTCGGCGGCGCTAGCAGGTTAGCTCCCACCACGCAGCCAGCGGCATCACCGGGGCCGAGCAAACGAGCGCAGCGGGCACGCGGGCCGCCTCCAGCGGGCTTCGCCGAACACCGAACCTCGTCTGCGGCGTCCACGCGCGGCTGGGCGTCCCGGGAGAGGCGAGAGGAGCGGGCTTGAGGCGCATCCGATCAGCGGCGGGCGGGCGGACGGGCACGGCGAGTCTCGCGAGACCTGGCGGCGCCGCGAGACTTGGGCGGATCAGCGCGCCACACTTCCGTAATCTGAAGAAGCAGGATGTGACTCCTGTTGGGGACCTCTGACCTCCTGTTGGGGACCTCTGACCTCCTGTTGGGGACCTGTGACCTCTGACCTCCTGTTGGGGACCTCTGACCTCCTGTTGGGGACCTGTGACCTCTGACCTCCTGTTGGGGACCTCTGACCTCCTGTTGGGGACCTGTGACCTCCTGTTGGGGACCTGTGACCTCCTGTTGGGGACCTTTGACCTCCTGTTGGGGACCTTGTGACCTCCTGTTGGGGACCTCTGACCTCCTGTTGGGGACCTTTGACCTCTGACCTCCTGTTGAGGACCTCTGACCTCCTGTTGAGGACCTTTGACCTCTGACCCGTGACCTCTCATAGAGGACCCCCCCTCATAGAGGACCCCCCCATAGCAGCTGCTCACACCAGCTGCAGCACAACTATTTTTATCAGAAGTCTCACAACACCTCCTGTCGCCCCCAGAGCCCCACCCAACACCACTGACCCCCCCAGAGCCCCACCCAACACCACTGACCCCCCCAGAGCCCCCCCAACACCTCCTGACCCCCCAGAGCCCCCCCAACACCACTGACCCCCAGAGCCCTCCCCCAACACCACTGACCCCCCAGAGCCCCACCCAACACCACTGACCCCCCCAGAGCCCCACCCAACACCACTGACCCCCCAGAGCCCCACCCAACACCACTGACCCCCCCAGAGCCCCACCCAACACCACTGACCCCCCCAGAGCCCCCCAACACCACTGACCCCCCCAGAGCCCCCCAACACCACTGACCCCCCAGAGCCCCCCAACACCACTGACCCCCCAGAGCCCCCCCAACACCACTGACCCCCCCAGAGCCCCCCCAACACCACTGACCCCCCCAGAGCCCCCCCCAACACCACTGACCCCCCAGAGCCCCCCAACACCACTGACCCCCCAGAGCCCCCCAACACCACTGACCCCCCAGAGCCCCCCAACACCACTGACCCCCCAGAGCCCCCCCAACACCACTGACCCCCCCAGCTCCACCAGACCGTCCCTGGGCTCGTCTGAGGTCAGCGTTCCGCCCCCACGTTGACCGTCACGGTGTGTGTGTGTGTCTGTGTGTGTGTGTGTGTGTGTGTGTGTCCTCCTGGTGTGTGTGTGTGTGAGGATGTTGTCATCAGGCTGTTGCCATGGTCACCAGAGGTCAAGGGTGATGCGAGGGAGCAGAGTGGAGGCCGTCAGAGGAGCTCAGGTCTGGACGGACCAACAGTGACAACTGGGACAACTGGGACGAAGACGGGACAGGGAGGAGGACGGGATCATGGGGGGGGGGCATCGTTGGGCTCACTATGAAAACATCCAAAAATAACTGTGTGACAAACACTGACAACAGCCAGCAGACACGTCCAGTTCTGAAACACACAAAACACTGACACACTCACACTGGAATGTTCTCACACCAGAGAGAGTCAGGAGTGTGTTAGTGTTTTAGGAGTGTGTTACAGTGGTTCAGGAGTGTGTTAGTGTTTTAGGAGTGTGTTACAGTGTTACAGGAGTGTGTTAGTGTTTTAGGAGTGTGTTACAGTGTTACAGGAGTGTGTTAGTGTTTTAGGAGTGTGTTACAGTGTTACAGGAGTGTGTTAGTGTTTTAGCAGTGTGCTACAGTGTTACAGGAGTGTGTTAGTGTTTTAGCAGTGTGCTACAGTGTTACAGGAGTGTGTTAGTGTTTTAGGAGTGTGTTACAGTGTTACAGGAGTGTGTTAGTGTTTTAGCAGTGTGCTACAGTGTTACAGGAGTGTGTTAGTGTTTTAGGAGTGTGTTACAGTGTTACAGGAGTGTGTTAGTGTTTTAGCAGTGTGCTACAGTGTTACAGGAGTGTGTTAGTGTTTTAGCAGTGTGCTACAGTGTTACAGGAGTGTGTTAGTGTTTTAGGAGTGTGTTACAGTGTTACAGGAGTGTGTTAGTGTTTTAGCAGTGTGCTACAGTGTTACAGGAGTGTGTTAGTGTTTTAGGAGTGTGTTACAGTGTTACAGGAGTGTGTTAGTGTTTTAGCAGTGTGCTACAGTGTTACAGGAGTGTGTTAGTGTTTTAGGAGTGTGTTACAGTGTTACAGGAGTGTGCTACAGTGTTACAGGAGTGTGTCAGGAGTGTGTTAGAGTTTCAGGATTGTGTTACAGTGTTACAGGAGTGTGTTAGTGTTTTAGGAGTGTGTTACAGTGTTACAGGAGTGTGCTACAGTGTTACAGGAGTGTGCCAGGAGTGTGTTAGAGTTTCAGGATTGTGTTACAGTGTTACAGGAGTGTGTTAGTGTTTTAGGAGTGTGTTACAGTGTTACAGGAGTGTGTTAGTGTTTTAGGAGTGTGTTACAGTGTTACAGGAGTGTGTCAGGAGTGTGTTTGTGTTTTAAGAGTGTGTTACAGTGTTACAGGAGTGTGTTACAGTGTTACAGGAGTGTATTAGTGTTTTGGGAGTGTGTTACAGTGGTTCAGGAGTGTGTTAGTGTTTCAGGATTGTGTTACAGTGTTACAGGAGTGTGTTAGTGATTTGGGAGTGTGTTACAGTGTTACAGGAGTGTGCTACAGTGTTACAGGAGTGTGTCAGGAGTGTGTTAGTGTTTCAGGATTGTGTTACAGTGTTACAGGAGTGTGTTAGTGTTTTAGGAGTGTGTTACAGTGTAACAGGAGTGTGTTAGTGTTTTAGGAGTGTGTTACAGTGTTACAGGAGTGTGCTACAGTGTTACAGGAGTGTGTCAGGAGTGTGTTAGAGTTTCAGGAGTGTGTTAGTGTTTCAGGAGTGTGTTACAGTGTTACAGGAGTGTGCCAGGAGTGTGTTAGTGTTTCAGGAGTGTGTTACAGTGTTACAGGAGTGTGTTACAGTGTTACAGGAGTGTGTTAGTGTTTTAGGAGTGTGTTACAGTGTTACAGGAGTGTGCTACAGTGTTACAGGAGTGTGTCAGGAGTGTGTTAGTGTTTCAGGAGTGTGTTACAGTGTTACAGGAGTGTGCTACAGTGTTACAGGAGTGTGTCAGGAGTGTGTTAGTGTTTCAGGAGTGTGTTAGTGTTTCAGGAGTGTGTTACAGTGTTACAGGAGTGTGCCAGGAGTGTGTTAGTGTTTCAGGAGTGTGTTAGTGTTTCAGGAGTGTGTTACAGTGTTACAGGAGTGTGCCAGGAGTGTGTTAGTGTTTCAGGAGTGTGTTAGTGTTTCAGGAGTGTGTTACAGTGTTACAGGAGTGTGTCAGGAGTGTGTTAGTGTTTCAGGAGTGTGTTAGTGTTTCAGGAGTGTGTTACAGTGTTACAGGAGTGTGCCAGGAGTGTGTTAGTGTTTCAGGAGTGTGTTACAGTGTTACAGGAGTGTGTTACAGTGTTACAGGTGTGTGTCAGGAGTGTGTTAGTGTTTCAGGAGTGTGTTACAGTGTTACAGGAGTGTGTTACAGTGTTACAGGAGTGTGTTACAGTGTTACAGGAGTGTGTCAGGAGTGTGTTAGTGTTTCAGGAGTGTGTTACAGTGTTACAGGAGTGTGTTACAGTGTTACAGGAGTGTGTTACAGTGTTACAGGAGTGTGTCAGGAGTGTGTTAGTGCTTCAGGAGTGTGTTACAGTGTTTCCCATGTGTGTAGAAATAATTCAGAGTGTCCCTGAATGTGTGTGTGTGGTGTGTGTGGGGGGGGGGGGTCATTGAAGGGTCCTGGAGGCGTCCTCTTTGACTTGAGAGTGTTTTATTTCATTTTAACACTACAGTTTTCCAAACATGACGATGGTTCCAGTCAGAAGATCCAGAGAGGGTCTGGAGTTGTTCCCAGGTTCTGGTGCAGCTGCTGCTCCGGGTCAGTGTCCAGGCTTGGCCGAGGGCAGGAGAGATGGTCAGCACATGAAGGCATCATCACAGCTCCTGAGCCTCCAGCAGGAGTCAGCAGGAGAAGATGGACCTCACCAGACGTGTCTTCACCACCTCTGGTCTTCTGCGCCCCACAGCCTCTTCTAGTTCTCCTTCTTCTCCTTCCACCTTTTCGGGTTCCTCAGCCTGAAGAAGTGTCGTATTTTGGTGAAGATGGACTTCTGGGGTTCGTCTGGCTCTTTGTGCTCCTCCTCAGGTTCTTCGTCCTTGTGGCTCTTCTCCATGGAGCTTTCATTTTGCATCAAAGCCTTTTTTAATATCTTGTGACATACATCTATGGTCTGCTGTTGCTTTGATCTTATGCTGAAAACATCCCTGTGACCAACACTCCTGGACCTGCTGGTGGTCCAGAACATTGGACCATCTGTCCATCGTCCCATTCTCAACACTTCATTAAAGCCTTGGTCTTAAATAAAGGGACGTTTATTGGTGTAAAGGTGCGTCCAGACTCCAGCGGGAGTGTGTCCTGGGTCTGCGCAGCGCGGATGAACCTCACCTGACTGGTGAGGACGTCCTCTGGATCTGGAGCAGGAGCAGCTCTGAGAGGGAGACCTGGAGGAAGACCTGGACCTGGGCGGAGATGTGGAGCGACACGGAACAGGTTTTAGAATCCCCCAGACGTGTTTACCTCCTGCTCAACGTCAACGTTAACGTCAACACACCCAGAGACCCTCCTGAGGTCACCAGGCTGCTTCAAGTCATTTCAGTGGAATTCTCCAGCACGACTGTAAATGTACCCTCCCCTTCACCTACAGAGTTACATCAATAAAGTCGTCCTTACACGGGACGCCCTGCCTGAACTCGCACATCTGTGGTCCTGACCTCTGTAGTAATGACAATAAAGTCTTTAGTTTGCCTGTATACTTGTTGATGATGATGATGTGTCGCAGAGGGCGGCGCCGTGGTCAGCCCCGTAACCTCACAGCACCTAACCAGTTTGAGGGTTGTGATGGAGGATGGGGACCTTCTGTGTGGAGGCTCCATGTTCTCCTGTGGTTCTCTGTGGGTTCTCCAGCCTCCTCCCACAGTCCAAAGACATGAATTAGGGGACTACGTTGATGGGGAACTCTAAGTTGTCCTCAGGAGTGACGGACAATTTGGTTGTTCATCTCTCTGTGTCAGTCCTGAGACTGACTGGTGTCAAGTCCAGGTGGACCCACCTTGACCCGGGTCAGCTGGGAGAGGCTCCAGCCCCCCCACGGCCCTCTGAGGAGGAACCAGTATCAGGACGTGATGGAAGGATGTGTTGTCGCCTCCATACCTCAGAACACTCCTCTTGGTAGAACGCCTCAAGAAGGTTCCAGATGGAGATGTGTGTTAAGGTCGTGATGGTTCTGATGGAGACCCCGTTGTCTTCCTCTGAAGCTCCATGCTTGGCCTCTGGCCCTTGTTGACCTTTGACCCCCAGCTGAGGTTGTCCACGGCCCTGTTGCGTCCTCTGGGTGTCAGCAGGCCTCGTTGTCTTCGTCTGCTGCTCTGGTCTTTGCAGGTGAGACCTTTGACCCCTGCCTCCAGTATTGTATCGTATGGTGTGCCCTCCATCTGTTTGGACCTCCTCCTCTCGCCTCAATGTCTTGTTTTGTAGCAGTGGTGTGTCAGAGGCTCCATAAGGTCACAGGTCGAGGGGGTAACGCCCAGAGTTGGTGTCGCTGTCACGACCTTAAACCTGCAGACACGTGTCACAACAACAACACAACACGGTCTGTCACGTGACCGTCATGTCATGTGACCCGTGCTGCTGTGACCACGTGACTCGGTCTAGGGGGGACTGGTCCTAACGCCCCCCCACCTGAGCCAGAGAAGCCACACAAGAGCAGTGAGTGAAGCAAAGGAAGCAGCTTTATCCACTCTGTGTGAGCGTCCCAACAGCAGCCCTGACCTCCCCTCAGTGAAGGGACCCACACAGGTAACTCACCTGAAGCCCTCACCTCCAGGGGAGAGGGACCTTAGCAGACCAGGGCGGGGTTCCTCCCCCCTTCACCAAGACCAGATCACAGGTTTGAGGAGAACTAAACACCCCGCTGGCTGCCGTGAGGAGGATGGAGAGGCCGTGTTGGAACCTGTGGGCCCTGATGAAGCCTCAGCGTCAGCGGGGCCCCCCAGGAGCCAGCAGAGAGCTCCTGGGGGGGGGGTGAACCTGGAGGTAGACTAGGACTGGGCCGTGTACTGGTGCTACTGCTGTGTCATCCGTGGGCGTGAGCCACCTCTATTTAAGACTGTTATTGGAGCCCAGTGCTATTCTTAGAGGATATCAGGGACACACCGGGAGGTTATTGTTCGGCCCTTTTCGTCCAGAATGTCACACCAACTACTTCGTCTCTACTTGAACGTCCTTGTTTTAGACCAGAACAAGGTGTAAACCCATATTCTCCTCACACAAACACAAACCATGTTGTCACTGAGGTTGATTGAAGAGTCCAATCCTAACCCGGGCCAGCCGGGTTTTCCTTCCTCCCGACCACCTCTCTGCCCGGCTGGAAGGAAAACCTGGCTGCACCGGGCCCTGCTGGACCGGGCCCTGCTGGACCGGGCCCTGCTGGACCGGGATGCTCACCCCCGAGTGTGTGTGTCCCTGCAGGGGTGTGTGAGCTGAGTGTGTGTGCCCTGCCTCTGGTCTAGGTGACCTTTTGACCCCGGGGTGTGCTGATGGTGAGAGAAGGCGGCGCCGTCCCTTTGATAAAGCTTTATTTCACAGATCCGTCACAAGGGGACATTTACAGAGCGCCCGCCCTCCCCGCGCTCCTCCTGTTAAATAACTCAAGACAGAAACAACACACACACACACTGTAAAGTAACAACATGACAGTGAGGTCAACAACAACAACCCTCTCGGTGTCCAGGCTCCCCTCTCGGTGTGTTCCCGTCTGGAGGGGCCCCTCGACCCTCTGGGGTCCATCCACCTCTTCTTGCGCCACCTCATGAAGAGCCACATCTTTTATTTTACATTACAAGTGTTCTACCCCCCAGACCCCCCAGACCCCCCCCCCAGACCCCCCCCCAGGATGTGGGTGCAGAGCAGTCTGTTTGGCACGCTGTCTGGATAAGCCGCTGTGGTGCTGTACGAATCCCGTAGCTGACGATGAGGTGTAAGGCGCGTCTCCTGGCGGGGGGTCCTCACAGGACCTCTGGGGGGGAGGAGCACACGTGAGCCTGGAGACCAGCACCTGAGCTGCTCACAGGTGAGCCTGGAGGGCTGCTGCCGCCGACAGCGCCCCCTGCGGCTAGCGTGGGTAACACGAGGCTGGTAGGACAGCCCATCTAATCTGGCCTAATCTGAACCCATCTAATCTGGTCTAATCTGAACCCATCTAATCTGGTCTAATCTGAACCCATCTAATATGAACCCATCTAATCTGGTCTAATCTGAACCCATCTAATCTGGTCTAATATGAACCCAACTAATCTGGTCTAATATGAACCCATCTAATCTGGTCTAATCTGAACCCATCTAATCTGGTCTAATCTGAACCCATCTAATCTGGTCTAATCTGAACCCATCTAATATGAACCCATCTAATCTGGTCTAATCTGAACCCATCTAATCTGGTCTAATATGAACCCAACTAATCTGGTCTAATATGAACCCATCTAATCTGGTCTAATATGAACCCATCTAATATGAACCCATCTAATCTGGTCTAATCTGAACCCATCTAATCTGGTCTAATATGAACCCATCTAATCTGGTCTAATCTGAACCCATCTAATCTGGTCTAATATGAACCCAACTAATCTGGTCTAATATGAACCCATCTAATCTGGTCTAATCTGAACCCATCTAATCTGGTCTAATATGAACCCATCTAATCTGGTCTAATCTGAACCCATCTAATATGAACCCATCTAATCTGGTCTAATATGAACCCATCTAATCTGGCCTAATATGAACCCATCTAATCTGGTCTAATATGAACCCATCTAATCTGGTCTAATCTGAACCCATCTAATCTGGCCTAATATGGACCCATCTAATCTGGTCTAATATGAACCCATCTAATCTGGTCTAATATGAACCCATCTAATCTGGTCTAATCTGAACCCATCTAATATGAACCCATCTAATCTGGTCTAATCTGAACCCATCTAATCTGGTCTAATATGAACCCATCTAATCTGGTCTAATCTGAACCCATCTAATATGAACCCATCTAATCTGGTCTAATCTGAACCCATCTAATCTGGTCTAATATGAACCCATCTAATCTGGTCTAATCTGAACCCATCTAATCTGGTCTAATATGAACCCAACTAATCTGGTCTAATATGAACCCATCTAATCTGGTCTAATCTGAACCCATCTAATCTGGTCTAATATGAACCCATCTAATCTGGTCTAATCTGAACCCATCTAATATGAACCCATCTAATCTGGTCTAATATGAACCCATCTAATCTGGCCTAATATGAACCCATCTAATCTGGTCTAATATGAACCCATCTAATCTGGTCTAATCTGAACCCATCTAATCTGGCCTAATATGGACCCATCTAATCTGGTCTAATATGAACCCATCTAATCTGGTCTAATATGAACCCATCTAATCTGGTCTAATCTGAACCCATCTAATATGAACCCATCTAATCTGGTCTAATCTGAACCCATCTAATCTGGTCTAATATGAACCCATCTAATCTGGTCTAATATGAACCCATCTAATCTGGTCTAATCTGAACCCATCTAATATGAACCCATCTAATCTGGTCTAATCTGAACCCATCTAATCTGGTCTAATATGAACCCAACTAATCTGGTCTAATATGAACCCATCTAATCTGGTCTAATCTGAACCCATCTAATATGAACCCATCTAATCTGGTCTAATATGAACCCATCTAATCTGGTCTAATATGAACCCATCTAATCTGGTCTAATCTGAACCCATCTAATCTGGCCTAATATGGACCCATCTAATCTGGTCTAATATGAACCCATCTAATCTGGTCTAATATGAACCCATCTAATCTGGTCTAATCTGAACCCATCTAATATGAACCCATCTAATCTGGTCTAATCTGAACCCATCTAATCTGGTCTAATATGAACCCAACTAATCTGGTCTAATATGAACCCATCTAATCTGGTCTAATCTGAACCCATCTAATATGAACCCATCTAATCTGGTCTAATCTGAACCCATCTAATCTGGCCTAATATGAACCCATCTAATATGGTGTAATATGAACCCATCTAATCTGGTCTAATATGAACCCATCTAATCTGGTCTAATCTGAACCCATCTAATCTGGCCTAATATGAACCCATCTAATCTGGTCTAATATGAACCCATCTAATCTGGTCTAATATGAACCCATCTAATCTGGTCTAATATGAACCCAACTAATCTGGTCTAATATGAACCCATCTAATCTGATCTAATCTGAACCCATCTAATCTGGTCTAATATGAACCCATATAATCTGATCTAATCTGAAATGATTTGATCAAATCTGAACCCATCTAATCTGATCTAGTCTAAAATGATTTGACCTAATCTGAATTAATCTGATCTAATGTGTTCTGATGTGAAATTATGTTTAATCGAGATATTCTGATGTCTAATCTGACATAAACTGATTTGATCTGATGTAAACCGATCTAATCTGATCTAATATGAACTGATCTGACCTAATCTGATGTAAACTGATTTGATCTAATCTGATGTAATCTGATTTGATCTAATCTGATGTAATCTGATCTGAACCGATCTAATCTGATCTAATATGAACTGATCTGACCTAATCTGATGTAATCCGATGTAATCTGGTATTCAAGGTGTTCATCCCGTACCTGCCACGTGCTGAGGCTTCATGGCGCCTGTCTTCATCAGGAAGGGCTCCCCCCCCTCAAAGCCCAGGATGGGCTGGGTCTGGGCCGGGCCTCCGTGCTTCATCTCCTCAAACTCTTTGTCGCCGCTGGCGGGGACGCCGTTCTGGACGCCGTTGACGACCGGAGCGGGGCCAGACTGAGGCGCTGGGGGAGCGCTGGGCAGGTTTCCAGCTGCTGGGGGGGGGCAGACGTGAGCTCTGGGGCCCTCCGCCGCCGCCGCCTCACGGAGCGCGGCGCTCACCTGTGCCGAGGTCCTTCCCGTTGACCTGGGGGGCCCTCCCGTCCTTCTGCGGGGGAGTAAAGACGGTTATCGGGGCCGGGCGCCGCCCGGGGGCCGGCCGACCACGCCCACCTTGTCTCCTGCGTCGCTCTTGCGGGTCCTCTTCATGATCTCCTCCAGGCGCTGCACAGACCCCAGGTGGGTGAGTGGGGGGGTGAGGGGGTGAGGGGGTGGGGGGGGGGGGGGGGCAGAAGCAGAGGGCGGGCCCTCACCTTCTTCCTCTCCAGACGCTCCTGCTCCTCCTTCTGGAAGTGCTTCTCCCTCTCCAGCCGCTGCCGCTCCGCCTCCTCCCGGGCTCGGGCCTCCGCCTCCTCCCTCTGGGAACAGAGGACAGGTCCTGATCTGGGGGGGGCAGGGGGGGCCTCTAGCCCCAGCTGCAAACATCTGTCTCCAGCTGCCCCCCCAGCGCCCACCAGCCCACCCAGATGGTGATGCGCTGACAGCATCACAGACGTCTCCGTTACAGAAGACGATGGAGCTCTGAGCCCCCCCGTGCCCCCCCCGTGCCCCCCCCGTGCCCCCCCCCTCTGACCTGTCTCTGCAGGCGCTGGTTCTCCTCCAGCTCCTCCCGCGCTCTCTCCCTGGCCTCCTGCTCCTCCCTCAGGCGCTGCTGCTCCCCCATGAACCGCGCCTCCTCCTCCCGACGCTTCCTCTCCTCGGCCTCGCGGGCCGCCGCCTCCTCCCTGAGCGCCCTGCGGGGCGACAACAGGGGTCAACGGGACCGCCCCGGGACCCCCCCCCCCCCCCGCCCCCTCGTGGACTGACCTGTTCCTGCTTTCCTGCTCCAGCCGCTCCTGCTCCTCCCGCTCTCGCTGCTCCCTCGCCTGACGCCGCTTCTCCGCCAGCGCTCGCGCCGCCTCCTCGGGGTCGTTGGTGCCCGCCGACGGCCTGCCGGCGGGGGAGGGGGCGGGGGAGGGAAGGGGGGGCGCCTCGGCGGCTGGGACACCCGGGGGGGCCGCGGGGACTGGCGGGCTGGCGGGAGGGGGGGTCGTTGACACCACGATGGCGGGAACGTTCCCGGAGCCTGAGGGAGGGAGAAGATGAAGGAACGGGGGGGTCACTGGGGGGGGGGCGGGGCATAAGGGGGTCACTGGGGGGGGCGGGGCATAAGGGGGTCACTGGGGGGGCGGGGCATAAAGATGTGGAGGCACCGACCTCGTCCGGCCTCCTGCGGGGCCTCCCGGTCGTTGTCGATGGCGACCACGGCGGCGGGCTGGGGCTGGACCCGGGCGGGCGTCTGGGCCCTCTTGGGCCTGGTCTTGGTCCCGGGGGGCGTCTTCTTGCCCGATGGCGTCCTGGGCGGCGCCGCCGGTACCAGCGGAGAGAGGGGGCGGCTCTTGGGGGCGGCGGGGGACGGCGGTCTGTTCCTGAGCTTCGGCGTGCTGCTGAGACGAGGTCGGGAGAGACGAGGTCACGGCAGGTCGGGGGGCCAACGGGACCAGACGGGGGGTCGGGGGGTACCTGGTCTCTGGCCTGGACCGCTGCACGGCGGTGGCGGTGGCGGTGGCGGGGGGCGTCATCGTCTGCCTCCTCTTCTGGACCGAGTCTCTGCTCAGAGCGCTCTTCTCCTTCTCGTTCTCCCTCTCTTTGTCCCTCTTCTCCTTCTTCTTTTTATCCACCTTCAGAGACACACAGGTGACCCCCCACACACACACAGGTGACCCCCCACACACACACAGGTGACCCCCACACACACACAGGTGACCCCTCACAAGCCCCGCCCCTCCCGAGGCCGTACCGGCGTGGAGTTCCGCCGGCGCTGGCGCTGCGTGATGTCCGGCGTGCTGGCAGACGACAGCCTCCAACGCTCCGCTGAGGTGTGATGATGAGAGCAGGAGGTCAGGGGACTGACGGAGGCCGAGCGGGAGCAGTCTAGACACACACACACACACACAATATAGACACACACACACAATATAGACACACACACACACACAATATAGACACACACACACAAATATAGACACACACACACACAATATAGACACACACACACACACACAATATAGACACACACACACACACACACAAATATAGACACACGCACACACACACACACACACAGGGGGGGGTCAGAGGTGTGTGTGTGGTGAACTCATTCACAGCTTCAGAGGGCTGGCGGCTGCAGCGTAACCGGGGTATTATGGGATGTCTGCCACTCACGGGAGTCGCTGTTGTTGAGGAGGGCGGCGGCGCTGCGGCTGCGGGCCAAGAAGGACAGCGTCGGCGTCATCAGACGCTCCACGATGCGGCTCTCCCACGGGCTGAGGCGCAGGCTGCGGGCTGACACAGGAGGGCGCCGTCAGGTCAGGGCGCCATGGCAACACACACACAAACAGGTAGACGCCAGGCACCCTCATGTCTGCTCATCAGTGCAGACAAACAGACTCACACACACACTCACACACACACACACACACTCACACAATAACACTGATCTTCACAGAGTGTAGTTTGTGTGTAGTTTTGTGAAGTTTGTGTGTAGTTTGTGTGACGTCAAAGTGGTGGAAAAAAGGACCATGTGACATGAACAAAGAGGCGGAGCCAAGAATTTCCATTTATCATCAGATTCTTCTCTGAAAGATGATGATGATGATGATGATGATAATGTCACACTGAATGAATGAATGATGACCTCATCTGAAATGAGACAATTAAAGAGGGAAGCAGTCCTTCCTCCCACACACTCTCTCTCTCACACACACACACACACACACTCACACACACACTCACACTCACACACTGGAACAGTCAAAGAAGTTTAACTGGTCTAATGTTGCTGTTTCACTGGTTTCAGTGGGTGTGACGGATGACGGCAGAGATGAGGTTGTTTGTGTGCGTGTGTGTGTGTGTGTGTTCCAGACATCAGACACGTCACACACAGACATGTTAATATTTTTAATATACTTACCGCTCACACACTTACACACACCACACACACACTCTCTCACACTCACACACACAGCCAATCAGGGGTGTTTCTGACATCACCCCGTGTGTGATCATGTGACCTAATCGTTCTAAACCTTTGTGATGTCACGTAGATTTTGCCGACTCGTGGTTGGAGGAAGCGATTCGCCTGAGCTGCTCTTTAATATTCACGGGTCGTGACCTCCACGAGCCGTCAGTCGTTCTACAGCACAAGGCCGATGCGCCTGGTCGGTGAGACAGCTAATCTGGACACATCTGTAGCATCTGGGCGCAGGAACGCACAGATGGGCCCTGAACGCACCGCCCACTCCTGACCTATGACCTCTTGGACCTGCACAGGCGGGGTTGACTGACGTGCTCTCATCTCTACTACAGTCTGAGTGTGTGGACTGACACATGAGAGACACATGAGAGACACGTGAGACACATGACACACAGGAGACATGCATGAGAAACATACAAGACACGTGAGACACACGTGAGACACACGTGAGACACATGTGTGCCTGGTTCGATACGAAGCGTGTCCGCCGCACTGCCCGATCTTATGTAACAGCGCTGACGTGTTTTATGACCAAAAGGCAGCGCCACTGCCTCCTGTTGCTAAGCAACAGCCCCCCCCTCCGCTTCCAGTGCGGCAGAAGGAGGCTGAGCTGCTGATCAACGATCACCTGGAGGCAGATTTATCTGGTCTGATGTCCCGTGACACCAGCTGGGGCGGCGAGGGCGGGGCCTGATGAGACGATGCTGTTGCCATGGCAACACGAGTTCACGTTTGATGTCATACAATCGTCACCCCCGTTATTCTGTACTGACTCGGACTAAACCCCCCCCCCACAACTGTGGTTTGTGTGTTCTAATAGAGTGTGCTCTAAACTCATCGCCATGGAGACGGATTGTTGGATGCTGGATTTACATACCAACACACACACACGTCGATACTCCCACCACCACCACCAACACACACCACCACACCACCACCGACGGGCGATGAACACACACAGAGGATGACTCAGTGATGTCCATGTGAGGGGGGGTAATCAAAGATGCAGCGAGGAAACTCAAAGTCGACGAGGACCACCAACGCAAACGGAAAACGCCGATGCAGATGAGGCGGGGGGTAATGACCAGTCACCAAGCACAGGCAGACAGCAGGCCACCAGAAACCACAACCAGAGAAAAGAAACCAAAACCAGGTCGGGGGGGTGAGCGGGGTGCAGCGGGATGAGGAGGGGGCTCGTCCTTACTTCTGCTGGGGGAGTTCCAGAGCGTGGCGGAGGACTTGGACAGCCTGTTGTTAATGACAGGCTCCACCTGTCTGGGCAGGTTGACCGTGGAGGCCGAGCATCTGCCTGCACCGGAGAGAACGCAACACACAACAGCTGTTCAGGGGGGGGGCCCGGCGGGGGGGGGCCCGCCTTGGCGGTCAGGACCGGGCCACTGGGGGACACGGGGGACACAGGAGGGACAGCTGAGGGAAGCGTGGGAGGGACAATGAACAGGTTCTCGCGCTCGCTCGTGGACTTTCGCACTTTGAAGAGGAGCAACGCGCCCAGGCCTCGGGGTCACGTGACCTCCCGTGACCCCGAGGACACGCCCCCCCGACACCGCAGGCTGCGTTCGCTCTCTGGTAGCTCACTGAGGCTCTGACACGCCTCCTCTGAGGCTCCTCTGGCGCCCACGCCCCCCCAGAACTCTGACTGAACAGGGAGTCGCTCCGGGGGGGGGCGTGGCTCTGAGGCGGGTGTGGTCGCAATGTGGGCGTGGCTCTGTGGGCGTGGCTGGGGCTGCTGCCACCGTGGGCGCGAGGACACTTACTCTCTCTGCGGGAGGTCTGGTTGAGTCCTCCGGCCCAGGACCACCTCTGCTGGCGGATCTCCGCCCACGTCTTCTTTGTCGACCTCTTGATCGCGGCCTCGTAGCGCTCCTGGACGCACACACGGACGCACACGCGTTATACGTTACACGTCCCGCGCGCCAGACCGACTCCCCGCTGGCGAGGCGCCGACCTTGTTCTTCTCCAGCTTCTGCCGCTGCTTCTCCTCCAGCAGGGCTCGCCGTTTCTCGGCCTTCAGCCGCTGCTCCTCCAGCCGCCGCCGCCGCTCCTCCAGCTGGCTCTCCCTCAGACGGCGCGCCCGCTCCTCCTTCTCCAGCCACTGCGCCTTCTTCGCCGCTGCGACGACAACAGCCTCGCGTTACTCACAGACGTGGGCCGCGGTCGCCACGGTGATCAGGTCAACTACAACCAAGGCCCTCTGCTAAGCGCCCGTGAGCTCGTTTAGTAAAAGCTTGAGCGCCACCAGGACGTCTGGGTTAGGAACATCCAGATGTTTGAGCGCACGAACATCCAGATGTTTGAGCGCACGAACATCCAGATGTTTGAGCGCACGAACATCCGGATGTTTGAGCGCACGAACATCCAGATGTTTGAGCGCACGAACATCCAGATGTTTGAGCGCACGAACATCCAGATGTTTGAGCGCACAAACATCCAGATGTTTGAGCGCACGAACATCTGGATGTTTGAGCGCACGAACATCCAGATGTTTGAGCGCACGAACATCCAGATGTTTGAGCGCACGAACATCCAGATGTTTGAGCGCACGAACATCTGGATGTTTAAGAACATGAGCATCCAGGTGTTTGAGCGCATGAACACTAACAATCAAGCGACCTGGAGTCGAGCACGCCGTCTCCCAATCACTGAACGACAGCAAAGAAACAGGCAGAAAACGACCCGCGTGGGTCCAGCTGAGAACGGGCAGCCTCGAGGGTAGAGAGAGGCGGTGGGGATTATCGATGAGAGGTCGTTAACGGCGACCACATTAGAGACGACGGGGGCCGGTTGTGGGACGCCCCAGACCCTCTGATTGGCTGCTCCTCCTGTGTTTGACAGAGCGCTGCGGAAAATAGGCTTCGCTCTGCAGCCACAAAGTGGAGTCTGATTACGAGACGTGCACGCTGGGTTTGGACTGCAGAAAAACAAATCAGGCGCTTCCAAATGAGGGTTCACGGGGTTCAGAGGTTCCCCGGGATGGCACCAGAAAACATCAGAAAACCACAACGTTATTTACAGAGAGAAGAAAGCGCATGAGTGGGCAGGAAGTGATGGAACGAGAGGAGCTGCCTTTACTTTATTAGATTTAGTTTGATTCTTCAGGAGCTCCAGGAGCTCTAAACAGGGTCCCAGAGGAGCTCCAGGAGGTCTAAACAGGGTCCCAGAAGAGCTCCAGGAGCTCTGAGGAGGTCCAAGAGCTCTAAACAGGGTCCCAGAGGAGCTTCAGGAGCTCTGATGAGGTCCAGGAGCTCTAAACAGGGTCCCAGAGGAGGTCCAGGAGCTCTGAGGAGGTCCAGGAGCTCTAAACAGGGTCCCAGAAGAGCTCCAGGAGCTCTGAGGAGGTCTAAACAGGGTCCCATAGGAGCTCCAGGAGCTCTGAGGAGGTCCAGGAGCTCTAAACAGGGTCCCAGAGAAGGTCCAGGAGCTCTAAACAGGGTTCTGGAGGAGCTCCAGGAGCTCTGAGGAGGGTCCCAGAGGAGCCTCTTACCTTGCAGCTGAGTTTGCTGTTCTGAAAGCCGTGCAAGGAGAAACAACAAGAGACGTCAAAACGGTCAGTAACATCACAGCGAAGGTTAGTACACAGACTCGACATGCATCCAACATGCATCCAACATGCATCCAGCCGGTATCCTCTAGTTCAGGAGCTAAGACAGTGGAGTCAAGGCTGGTCGATATGGGAGGTGGTTTTCTACCGATGTATCGGGCTCTCTCCTCCCGCCGCTCCTTGGCAAGTTTCTGTCGTTGCTCTGAGGTCATCGAATCTGCACACACACACACACACACACAAAAACACAACTTTGGTTCATAAAGAAAAAAGGAGAGTGGAGGAGAGTGTGTTTCTCCCAGCATCAGCATGGAGCTGCGTTTGACTCCATCAGAGGCTCCTCACACAGGGCTGTGCTGGTGTACGCACATGTACTCACACATACACACACACGTATGTTATATGTGTGTGTCCATCACAAAGATGTTGGACCTTCTTTGGTTTAAGAGTCAGCTTTAGATGACAGTCTCTTTATTTGATCCAGCCAGACCTCTGATCTGGACCACCAAGGTTCTGGACTCTGGTTCTGAGGAGTCGTCTCTGACTGCTGGTGGGGGGGGGCAGCTCTCTGCCGGACCCCCTGGGGGGGGGGCTCACCCAGCCCATCTCCTCGGTGCTGTGTAAAATGCATGCCGCACATTCTCAGCCAATCGGGGAGGGCTCTGCAGCAGACCAGCCCGTCTCCATGGCAACCTGCTTTTTCTCCCTGCGCGCCTGAGCTCTCCGTCAGCCTGCTGGTATGAAGACCCTGGTGAAGACGAGGAGCTGGGACCGCAGTAGACGTGGTAAACACGAGGCTCAGCCCAGGAGCACACACTCACACACACAAACACACACACACACATACACACACCACACACATACACACACACCACACACATACACAAACACATACACACACATACACAAACACACACACCACACACATACACACACACCACACACCACACACATACACACACATACACACACATACACACACACACATACACACACACCACACACCACACACATACACACACACCACACACATACACACACACCACACACATACACACACATACACACACACACATACAAACACACACATACAAACACACACATACACACACATACCACACACATACACACCACACACACACACACACATAAACACGTTTCCATCCCCATTACTAATGAAACATCTGAACCTCTAACAGCCTCTCAAATATCACTAAAAGGTGTTCACGCTCTCATTAGGTGGTGTTTCACACGTGTCGGTATAGAGGTATATCACAAGTGTCACAGAAACGCATCGACACGTCACCAGACTTGACGTGCGGGGTCATGTGACCAGCTGGAGTGGCGCGTGTGGGGGATGCGCAATATTGTCCTCCAGGAGTCCTGATGACAGCAGCAGCAGTGAGGACTGAACCAGCTGCTCCAAAACGTTCGGAACCTCCATCCTCCTCAAAGTGGGGGGGGCACGGGGGACGAGATTTATGGTTTATGAGCTAAACAGCATTCTGGGGGTGCGGTACCTTTCTTGGGTGGGGGGCTGCTGCTGGTGCCGGGCGTGGACGGGCTGAAGTCCGTCTTGGTCTCTGTTTTGGGGCTGGAGTCGGTTCTCGGCGACAGGTCGGTGACGGCCGAGTCGTCCGAGGCCGGAGAGTCCTTCGGGCGCTGCCCCCCCCCATCCGCCTCCAGCGGCAGCGCTGCGGGACACAGACAGACAAACCCTGTTACTGATGGCCCTGGGGGGCTCTTCTCAAAGGGTCCTTCAACAAAGAGGCCGTTTGAGGCTGGATTACCCCCCCCCCCGTGTCTCAGATCCTCAGACGCCACCCTACGTTGACCACGGGTCCGGAGGTGTCGGGGGGGGGGGGTCATGAGCAAGGACTGAGTCACGCAGTAAAACAGGAAGTCAGTCCGTCATCTGGTATTTGTGTGGTTGGAGCTGAGTAATCTGACCTAGTCTGTGTAATCTGACCTAGTCTGGTCCGACCCAGAGCAGCGCGGGTCCGTCTGAGACAGATTATAGACCCCAACGACGGAGGCCATGGGAACGTTACCAGCGAGGGCCCCGCGTGGATCCGGTCACGGGGCCCGACTTCCTGACCTCTGACCCTGCTGCGAGCAGCAAAAAGGCACAATAACATCCTGATGTAATCCCCACCCTCAATCTGTGCTGACACCCGCTCCAAATCTGCTCAGGCCGGAGGAGCTGGTCCGACACCGGACGGCCTGTCCTCCGGGACAAGGACGCGTGGACGGTGGGAAGAACCCACGGAGCAAAGACTGCAGGCTTCCTGCTCAGATTAACCAAGACTCGTTCTCAGATTAAGCCAGAGTTGTTCTCAGACGAAACCAAACTCTTCTCAGATTAACCAAGACTACCTGTTCAGATTAACCAAGTCTCCCTGTTCAGATTAATCAAGACTCCCTGTTCAGATTAACCCAGACTTGTTCTCTGATTAACCCAGAGTTGTTCTCAGACGAAACCAAACTCTTCTCAGATTAATCAAGACTCCCTGTTCAGATTAACCCAAACTTGTTCTCAGATTAACCCAGACTCGTTCTAAGATTAACCACAGAAAAGCAGGGGCAGCCAGCGTCCTCAGCTACAAGCTGCTGCAACAAAAGCTTCTACCTGATATTGAAAAAAGGGATTAGGATTTGTCAAAAAGAGGATTGGGCTGCTCCTCCTCACCGCACCAGATTACTGCAGCGTCTCACTCCAAACACCAGACCAGAGGCCAAATTATAATCTGTCCCCTGGAAGCTGCAGCGATCAGGTTTAAATGTCGTGAACCTCGAGGAGCAGCGATGGAAGGGGACGTTTGAGAGGCGTTGAGGCGGAGGAGAGGAGGACGTCCTCCAGAACCTCAAACCACAGGTCAAAGGTCGAGCAGCTGCAGGAAGACACATCTGGAGGGCGTTGGAGAAGAAGTGAGAAAAAGGCTTTAACGCTCATCTGAGCGGAGCCGTGACGACATCAGCTGTGGGTCATGTGACGGGCCCCATTTAACCCAGAAACACAGATTCAGCACGAAGCCCCCCCCAAGAGCTTCTCAGGTTTCTCTCTTATAAATAGCAGCGAGCGCCATGCTGAGAATGTCAGCCATAAAAGGGTCTGGCTCCTGTTGAGGCACCGCCAGATCTGACGGAGCGCGCCACAGACACGTTAGTGTTCCTGTCAGGAAACCACCTGGGGGGGGCACAACCGCAGAAACAACAGTCAGCTCCACTGGTGCCCATCAGAGAGATAGCACCACTGATGACATCATCAAGGCTTCAGATCAGAAGACAAAGAGACGCAAAAACGTAATCATCCTGAGGAATCACCACTACACACTATTGATCACTAATGCACAAGGGAGGTGGGAGGAGTCACAGATAGTGGGAGGAGGCACAGGTAGAGTGGGAGGAGTCACAGGTAGAGTGGGAAAGGTCATATGTAGTGTGGGAGGAGTCATATATGAGGTGGGAGGAGTCACATGTAGTGTGGGAGGAGTCATATATGAGGTGAGAGGAGTCACAGGTAGTGTGGGAGGGGTCACAGGTAGTGTGGGAGGAGACATATGTGAGGTGAGAGGAGTTGGATGTGAGGTGGGAGGAGTCACAGGTATCGCATGGACTCAAGTATGGCTCAGGAAACCACAGACCAGCAGCAGCTCTGAACGGGTTCTTCCTGAATCCTCCAGCTGCTGAGACAAAGAGACAAAGAGACGAGTCTCTGCCCTCAGTCACTGCTGCTTCTGAATAGCTGTTCCATGACTGTTCGATGACTGTTCGATGACTGTTCGAGCAAACAGGCAGCACACTGAGCAGCAAGGAAACAACGTGTCAGTAACGCAACCCTTTAATGATCACCACACGTGACTGGAATACTTCTGGAAACCTGTTAGATTGTTCTGGTCGCACTTCAGATTATTCTCATATATCAGATTAATCCGGTTGTACTTCAGATTGTTCTGGTGGTATATCATCTTGTTCTTATATATATCACATTGTTCTGTTTGTACTTCAAGTTGTTCTGGTTGTACTTCAGATTGAACTCATGTTTCAGATTGTTCTGGTTGTGTATCAAATTGTTCCTGTTGTACTTCAGATTGTTCCGGTTGTACATCAGATTGTTCCGGTTGTACATCAGATTGTTCCGGTTGTATACCAGATTGTTCTGGTTGTATTTCAGATTGTTCTCATGTTTCAGATTGTTCTGGTTGTGAATCAGATTATTCTGGTTGTATTTCAGATTGTTCTCATGTTTTAGATTGTTCTGGTTGTGAATCAAATTGTTCCTGGTTGTACATCAGATTGTTCTCATGTTTCAGATTGTTGTGGTTGTACTTCAGATTGTTCCGGTTGTACATCAGATTGTTCTCATGTTTCAGATTGTTCCTGTTGTACTTGCCATTGTTCTAGTTGTACTTGCCATTGTTCTGGTTGTATCTGAGGAGGGAGGGGCTGGCAGCCGTGCTGTGTGAAGCGGGTCAGCCTCTATTGTTTGGAGGAGGGAGCCGCTACATGAAGGTCCAGCACGTCTTTGTGGGACATGCTGATCTGGGTCAGGCCAACCTCAGGAATCCCTGGCATCCACGCCGCCTCGTGCACGTGTGTGTGCAGCAAACGTGTGTGTGTGCGGCCCGCATGTGCCCAGGAATCAGAGGCTTAGAATGCCACGCGGTGATGAGATTAAACAGTGGGACAACAGGGGATGCCTGGTCTGACGGCTGCGGGGTCAGAACCTCTCAGGACGCCTGCCATCAGGTTCTGCTGCTCCAAGAGAGCGTCCCCGCCCTCGGGAAGGGCGGAGGGAAGAACATTCCTGGGACAGCAAGAGTCGCAGCGCGTGCTCCGAACCGAGGCGACTGAAAACTGAGAAGAGTGAAGCAACAACGAGCTCCTCCTCAGCTCCCGACCTCCAGGCCCCAGCAGCCAATCAGAGCCCTCCCTCGGCCCTCGCGGTCCCGCCGCCACGTTTACGGCCTGTGGAAGCACGCCGGTTCATTCCAGAAGTTCAGCGCAGGAGAACTGAACTGGGGTTGCCTCTCTCATAGTCCCTCCACACATGACCCTTGAAATAAACGACAAACCCAGCTGACATCGATGACGTCATCACCGGTGATGACGTCATCGATGTCAGCCACCACTCACGTGGGCAAACGTCTTATCGACTGGGAGTGAGCTGCTTCCTGCTTTCAGGAGCGAGGGACAGCAACAGGATGTCCCGGACCATCCGTACCTCACCCCCCCTCGCCATCACCTCGGGGCTGGTCTAAATATGGAGTTAAAGCCCGTTTTCCAGCGTGCAGGCGTTTGAAGGGACAGGCGTCCCCCCACGTGTCTCCAGGTGTCCAGGACCAGCCACGCTGACACCACAGAGCAGCTGCCCTGGAAAGTGGGACATAACTGAGCGGCAGGGACGCTCCGGTTTCAGCCTGGACGCATCAGCCAGGCCTGGACCGGGACGACGGGTTCGTCCTGGACGGTGGTAAACACGGGCGCGTCCAGCAGCAGCGCAGCTGTCGCATCAGCTGACCGCATCAGCTGACCGCAGCTCCTGCAGAGACCCACCTAACGGGTGTTAATGTTAGCAGCACGCTGAGTCTCAACATCAACACACAGACATCAAAGAGAGGATGGGGGGCCCCCCCCCCCAGCATCCTACACAACACACACGCTGACCTTCATCCTGAGGACGACCACCGACGTGACCTCAGACCACCGACACGATGGCGTGAGTGTCAGTACTGAGGCACCACATCTGGGGGGTGTGAACATCTGGGTGTCACCAGCCAGGGGTCGAGGGGGTCCAGCCCAGAACTGGAGGTTCTGATCCTGGACCGCGGCTGTAAACACGACCCACTTCCTGCCCCCCCCACGTGTGTGGAGGCGCGGCTGATCCTGAACGTGAAACGATGCTTCCTGTTGAGAACAGGCGCCGTCTCACGCCGCTTCCTAACAGGATTACGGGATTATTAATCTCCGCGCGGCGTCCATGACTGCGAGATTTCAGATGTGAAAACACGGCTAATGTGAGGATGAGCTCAGAGGAGACTCACGAAGACAGCGTCTCCTGTCTCCGGTCCAGAGGACGGGACCACGCTACACTGACGGGGACCACTGCCAGAGGACGAGCCTCTTCCTCAACGATCCGCTCAAACCACAGCAGAACCGAAGCGTCCACGTCCTCAAAGACAAGAACACACTAACAGAGCACAGGAGGACGAAGGAGGACACAGGAAGATGCAGGAGGTCACAGGAGGACATAGCAGGACACAGGAAGACAAAGGAGGATACAGGAGGATTCTGGAAGACACAGGAGGACAAAGGAGGACACAGGAGGATGCAGGAAGACACAGGAGGACAAAGAAGGACACAAGAGGATGCAGGAAGACACAGGAGGACAAAGAAGGACACAAGAGGATGCAGGAAGATGCAGGAGGACAAAGGAGGACACAAGAGGATGCAGGAAGACACAGGAGGACAAAGAAGGACACAAGAGGATGCAGGAAGATGCAGGAGGACAAAGAAGGACACAGGAGGATGCAGGAAGACACAGGAGGACAAAGAAGGACACAAAAGGATGCAGGAAGATGCAGGAGGACAAAGAAGGACACAGGAGGATGCAGGAAGATGCAGGAGGACACAGGAAGACAAAGCAGGACACAGGAAGACAAAGCAGGACACAGGAAGACACAGGAGGATACAGGAAGGCGAAGAAAATGAATGAGATAGAAGGAGGATGCAGGAAGACAAAGGGAGATGAATCAGGACACAGAAGGATGCAGGAAGATGCAGGAGGACAAAAGAAGACATGGGAGGAAGGAGGACAAGGGAAGGATGACACAAGAGGACAAAGGAGAATGCAGGAGGACATGGGAAGACGAAGGAGGACACAAGAGAACGAAGCAGAACACAAGAGGACGAAGGATGCAGGAGGATGGAGGAGGACACAGGAGGACATGAGGATGAAAGAAGACAGAGGAGGATGGAAGAGGATGGAGGAGGACACAGGAGGACATGAGGATGAAAGAAGACAGAGGAGGATGGAAGAGGATGGAGGAGGACACAGGAGGACATGAGGATGAAAGAAGACAGAGGAGGATGGAAGAGGATGGAGGAGGACACAGGAGGACATGAGGATGAAAGAAGACAGAGGAGGATGGAAGAGGACGGAGGAGGACACAGGAGGACATGAGGATGAAAGAAGACAGAGGAGGATGGAAGAGGACGGAGGAGGATGGAAGAGGACGGAGGAGGACACAGGAGGACATGAGGATGAAAGAAGACAGAGGAGGATGGAAGAGGATGGAGGAGGACACAGGAGGACATGAGGATGAAAGGAGACGGAGGAGGACTGAGAAGGACACAGGAGGACAAAGGCTCCCGTGTAGTCTTCGTTGTCCTGACCCGGCCGTGTGAGCGTAACGTCAGCGTGGCCCCGGGTCTCATGACTGCATAGACGGTGGAAAAGTCGATACCATGACGTGGCAGATCGCCGGAGGACAGACGGAGGACAGACGGAGGACAGACGGAGGACAGACGGAGGACAGACGGACGGAGGATGGACGGACGGAGCGAGGCCGAGGCCCTGCACAGACGCAGCATTGTTCCAGGGTGGGGGCCACTCCTGAGCTCAGACCCTGACAGAGGAATTGAAGAGGGTGTCTTTCCTCCCACACACACATATACACACTCTCACACACACTCTCTCTCACACACTCTCTCTCTCACACACACACACACACACTCACACACTGGAACAGTCAAAGAAGTTTAACTGGTCTAATGTTGCTGTTTCACTGGTTTCAGTGGGTGTGACGGATGACGACGAGAGATGAGGTCATGTGTGTGTGTGTGTGTGTGTGTGTGTGTGTGTGTGTGTGAGATGGGCCACATGCATCAAGGCTCCAGGTCTGACCTGACAGCTATGCTTTGAAGGCTCCCAGTCCTCCCAGTCCTCCCAGTCCTCCCAGTCCCCCAGTCAGGGTGAAAGAACGCCGTTTGTGAAACCTTGTGTGTGGGGGACGGGGGGACGCTGGCTCAACATCTGGGCCACCTCTGAACACGTCTCCGTGACGGTCAAGTGTTACTGCACTGACCCACGACCTCCACTGTGGGAGACAACGCCATCACAGCTGGATCAAAGCATCAAAGCTGAAGGATCAAAGCATCAAAGCTGCAGCGCGCTCTTCATCGACGGCCCTCCACATCTGGAGGTGGAGGAGGGGGAGGTGTGTGTGTGTGTGTGTGTGTGTGTGGGGGCTCCTGCACATGTGCGGAGGGTGACGGTGGAGATGCTGCATCTGTTCATTATGGGATGTGCGCGTGCTGGGACAGGCGTCACGTGAGCCGGCGGGCAGCAGCGGGCTCAGATTACCCCAGCGTGCGCGCGTGTGTGTGTGTGTGAGTGTGTGTGTGTGTGTGTGTGTGTGAGTGTGTGTGTGAGAGTGTGTGGTGTGTGTGTGTGTGTGTGTGTGTGTGTGTGTGTGTGTGTGTGTGTGTGTGTGTGTGTGTGTGTGTGTGTGTGTGTGTGTGTGTGTGTGTGTGTGTGTGTGTGTGTGTGTGTGTGGGTGTGTGTGTGTGTGTGGGGGGCTGTAATCTGGGCCAGTGGAGCAGATGCTGGGCTGCTTCTGCTGCCCAAGAGCCCTGGAGCCAGGCAGCTCCTGCAGGCTGCATGTGTGAGCCCCCCCCCCCCCACCTCTGACGTGTTCCGTAATGGAGCCCGAGGCTTGGAGCACCGCCTCCAGACCCCCCCCCACCGGCCCACTAACACACCTTGTAGCGTTTAAAGGGGGGGGTCAGTCACACCATTACGTCATAAACACAACCTGTGGACGGTCATTAAGGGGTTAAACCTACACACATCTGGAGAGAGACAGCACCCCCTCTCCTGACCCGGGGGGGGCTACTGCACCTCCTCTCCTCACCGGGGGGGTCCAGGACGACTGCACCCCCTCTCCTCACCGGGGGGGCTACTGCACCCCCTCTCCTGACCCGGGGGGGGCTACTGCACCCCCTCTCCTCACCGGGGGGGGGGTCCAGGACGACTGCACCCCCTCCTGTCAGGGGGGGTCCGGGGATACGGGGGTACGGGGGTACGGGGGGGGGTACGGGGGGGTCCGGGGGTACGGGGGGGGTACTCACGTCGGTCCGCCAGGCTGAGCTTGTCCTCGAACCTCCGGCCCAGGTCCCGGGCGTCGGCGGCGGTGTCCATTCAGGATCGCAGCCCGCTCGCAGCCGCTGTCATTCCCCCAGGAGCCCCGCCGAGGTGGAGTCCCGAACACGCCCTGAGGGGCACCGGGAGCACCGGGAAGGACCGGGAAGGACCGGGAAGGACCGGGAGGACCGGGAGCACCGGGAGCACCGCCTCCTCCGGGCCGGACAACCAGCTCTACACGGGCCGAGGAGCCGAACCGACCCGGGTCCGGGACCTTCCTGGGTCTTCACAGGAAAATTTCCAGTGCGGGAACGAGGAAAAAAACCTCCGGCGAGCTCGGACGACACTGGTCAAACTGGGAATAATGGGACCCACTTCCGGCGGGCCCTTTCACAATAAAGCACCGGCGGGGGCGATTCTGACGCGGCTCCTGAACGCTGTGATTTCGATGCGTCACTGATCACAGGTATCGATCCACACTGTGGCGGCGTTCTCCCGCAGGTGTGCTGATGCGGGCAGGTACCAGCGGGAACGGACTACTTCGGCCTTACCGGGTCCACGGCTCCGGACTTCCGGTCCCGGACTCCCGCTCCTTCCTGGGGCGACGACTGCGGAGAAAACCTGGACGGTACCACCTGAGTCCGGGGGGGGGCGAGACCCCCCCACCCCCGCCACGGAACTGGACGGGTCCAACCGGACCGGGCCGAACCTGGGCCGGGTCGAACCTGGACCCGGAGACTCTGGTTCGGTGTCCGGCGGCTGCGGGCGGCGCTGGAGGCGGCGGGACCGTGATGGACGTCCGGGCTGCGATGGTTCGGTCCGAGAGACGTCACCTGCGAGGACGGCTGGGTCACACACCTGAGGATAGAACATTATTGTTGTATTATTATTATTATTATTGGTTATTAATGTTATAGTCGAGGTTATTAGACACTCCTGGACACACACCTGAGGATAGAACATTATTGTTGTTATTATTATTGGTTATTAATGTTATAGTCGAGGTTATTAGACACTCCTGGACACACACCTGAGGATAGAACATTATTGTTGTTATTATTATTGGTTATTAATGTTATAGTCGAGGTTATTAGACACTCCTGGACACACACCTGAGGATAGAACATTATTGTTGTATTATTATTATTATTATTGGTTATTAATGTTATAGTCGAGGTTATTAGACACTCCTGGACACACACCTGAGGATAGAACATTATTGTTGTTATTATTATTATTATTAATGTTATAGTCGAGGTTATTAGACACTCCTGGACACACACCTGAGGATAGAACATTATTGTTGTATTATTATTAATGTTATTATTATTATTATTAATGTTATAGTCGAGGTTATTAGACACTCCTGGACACACACCTGAGGATAGAACATTATTGTTGTATTATTATTAATGTTATTATTATTATTATTAATGTTATAGTCGAGGTTATTAGACACTCCTGGACACACACCTGAGGATAGAACATTATTGTTGTTATTATTATTATTATTAATGTTATAGTCGAGGTTATTAGACACTCCTGGACACACACCTGAGGATAGAACATTATTGTTGTATTATTATTATTATTATTGGTTATTAATGTTATAGTCGAGGTTATTAGACACTCCTGGACACACACCTGAGGATAGAACATTATTGTTGTTATTATTATTATTATTAATGTTATAGTCGAGGTTATTAGACACTCCTGGACACACACCTGAGGATAGAACATTATTGTTGTATTATTATTAATGTTATTATTATTATTATTAATGTTATAGTCGAGGTTATTAGACACTCCTGGACACACACCTGAGGATAGAACATTATTGTTGTATTATTATTATTATTATTGGTTATTAATGTTATAGTCGAGGTTATTAGACACTCCTGGACACACACCTGAGGATAGAACATTATTGTTGTTATTATTATTATTATTAATGTTATAGTCGAGGTTATTAGACACTCCTGGACACACACCTGAGGATAGAACATTATTGTTGTATTATTATTATTATTATTGGTTATTAATGTTATAGTCGAGGTTATTAGACACTCCTGGACACACACCTGAGGATAGAACATTATTGTTGTTATTATTATTATTATTAATGTTATAGTCGAGGTTATTAGACACTCCTGGACACACACCTGAGGATAGAACATTATTGTTGTATTATTATTAATGTTATTATTATTATTATTAATGTTATAGTCGAGGTTATTAGACACTCCTGGACACACACCTGAGGATAGAACATTATTGTTGTATTATTATTATTATTATTGGTTATTAATGTTATAGTCGAGGTTATTAGACACTCCTGGACACACACCTGAGGATAGAACATTATTGTTGTTATTATTATTATTATTAATGTTATAGTCGAGGTTATTAGACACTCCTGGACACACACCTGAGGATAGAACATTATTGTTGTATTATTATTATTATTATTGGTTATTAATGTTATAGTCGAGGTTATTAGACACTCCTGGACACACACCTGAGGATAGAACATTATTGTTGTATTATTATTATTATTATTGGTTATTAATGTTATAGTCGAGGTTATTAGACACTCCTGGTCACACACCTGAGGATAGAACATTATTGTTGTATTATTATTATTATTATTATTATTATTATTAATGTTATAGTCGAGGTTATTAGACACTCCTGGACACACACCTGAGGATAGAACATTATTGTTGTTATTATTATTATTATTAATGTTATAGTCGAGGTTATTAGACACTCCTGGACACACACCTGAGGATAGAACATTATTGTTGTTATTATTATTGGTTATTAATGTTATAGTCGAGGTTATTAGACACTCCTGGACACACACCTGAGGATAGAACATTATTGTTGTTATTATTATTGGTTATTAATGTTATAGTCGAGGTTATTAGACACTCCTGGACACACACCTGAGGATAGAACATTATTGTTATTATTATTGGTTATTAATGTTATAGTCGAGGTTATTAGACACTCCTGGACACACACCTGAGGATATAACATTATTGTTGTTCTTATTATTATTATTATTATTGGTTATTAATGTTATAGTCGAGGTTATTAGACACTCCTGGACACACACCTGAGGATAGAACATTATTGTTGTTATTATTGGTTATTAATGTTATAGTCGAGGTTATTAGACACTCCTGGACACACACCTGAGGATAGAACATTATTGTTGTTATTATTATTATTATTATTGGTTATTAATGTTATAGTCGAGGTTATTAGACACTCCTGGACACACACCTGAGGATAGAACATTATTGTTGTTATTATTATTGGTTATTAATGTTATAGTCGAGGTTATTAGACACTCCTGGACACACACCTGAGGATAGAACATTATTGTTGTTATTATTATTGGTTATTAATGTTATAGTCGAGGTTATTAGACACTCCTGGACACACACCTGAGGATAGAACATTATTGTTGTTATTATTATTGGTTATTAATGTTATAGTCGAGGTTATTAGACACTCCTGGACACACACCTGAGGATAGAACATTATTGTTGTTATTATTGGTTATTAATGTTATAGTCGAGGTTATTAGACACTCCTGGACACACACCTGAGGATAGAACATTATTGTTGTTATTATTATTGGTTATTAATGTTATAGTCGAGGTTATTAGACACTCCTGGACACACACCTGAGGATAGAACATTATTAATGTTATTATTATTATTGTTGTTGTTGTTGTTATTATTATTATTATTATTAATGTTATAGTCGAGGCCATTAGACACTCCTGGACACACACCTGAGATTAAAACATTATTATTAGTTATTATACATTATTATTATTAACATTATATTCGAGGTTATTAGACACTCCTGAACAAACACCTGATAATTAATTAATATTATTATTCTTATTAATTATTAATTACTTATTAATATTATAGTCGAGGCTATTAGACACTCCTGAACACACACCTGATAATGAAATAATATTATGAGTTATTGTTGTTGTTGTTTATTAATGAATTATTAACATTATAGTCGAGGCTATTAGACACTCCTGAACACACACCTGATAATGAGTTATTGTTGTTGTTGTTGTTTATTAATGAATTATTAACATTATAGTCAAGGCTATTAGACACTCCTGAACACACACCTGATAATGAAATAATATTATGAGTTATTGTTGTTGTTTATTAATGAATTATTAACATTATAGTCGAGGCTATTTGACACCTGACAATAAAAGAACATTATGAATAATTAATATTATAACCAAGGTTATTTAAAGTCCTGAACAAACACATAATAATAACAACAATAACAAAACTAATAACAACAACAACAATAATAATGATAATCTGATTAATATTATAGTGGAGTTTATTAAAAACTCCTGAATAAACAGCTCAAGACACTACTGACAGGTTATCTGAGCTGAGGACTGATTGAGTGTTCAAAACTATTAATCAAGCACATATAAATAGTCTGAAAAGCTAAAAGAACCTTTTGGATGGAGTCGTCCAGTTTTAAGGACAGGCCTTTCATAAATAGCCTGCCCAGAGTCACCCTGCTTATGTCAGTCATGTTAATGAATATTCTTAATGAGGCGGGGATGTCCATGACTTTATTGGGTTTCCAGATGTGGATCTATGAGGGGTGATCTTTTTCCGAGGTTAGATAATCCCCTGACAGCGTCAGCAGGAAAGCAGAGGTAACGTGCGTTTGACCCACTTAGCTGGGTGGAGGTCCGTCTCTGAATTAAATCAGGGTGAAATCTAACCCTGCATGGTCCAAACCCAGCGTTTGTGTCACCGTTCCCATCCTGCGAGGAGGAGGAGGAGGAGGAGGAGGGGGAGGGGGAGGAGGAGGAGGAGGAGGAGGAGGAGGAGGAGGAGGAGGAGGAGGAGGAGGGGGAGGAGGAGGAGGAGGAGGGGGAGGAGGGGGAGGAGGACGAGGAGGGGGAGGAGGAAGAGGAGGAAGAGGATGAGGGGGAGGAGGGGGAGGACGAGGAGGAGGAGGAGGAGGAGGAAGAGGGGGAGGAGGAGGAAGAGGAGGAGGAGGAAGAGGAGGAGGGGGAGGAGGAAGAGGAAGAGGGGGAGGAGGAGGAGGAGGAGGGGGAGGAGGAAGAGGAGGGGGAGGAGGAAGAGGAGGAAGAGGATGAGGGGGAGGAGGGGGAGGACGAGGAGGAGGAGGAGGAGGAAGAGGGGGAGGAGGAGGAAGAGGAGGAGGAGGAAGAGGAGGAGGGGGAGGAGGAAGAGGAAGAGGGGGAGGAGGAGGAGGAGGGGGAGGAGGAAGAGGAGGAGGGGGAGGAGGAGGCCTGCTTTAACCATGTCTCAGACATGCTCAAGAACAGATGAAGGGAGTTTTAAAAATAAACCCAATGACTCAGTTTCTAACCACATTTCTCGTGTGTTGGTGGTTGTGGTGTTCTGCCCACTGTTGCTATGTTCTCTGGTGGAGGTGAACCTCCTGCCCCCCCAGGATGAAGGTCCAACAGGCCTCCACCCTCCTCCTCAACATCTCCCCGTCTTCACTGCAGCAGAGCTTTGTTCCTGGCTGCAGGTAAACAGGCAGGTTCAAGTCAAGACTCGCCTGCAGCTGGGGGCGGAGCTAACCTCCACTGAGAACTCACCTCCAGAGACGAGGGGGCGGAGCTAACCTCCACTGAGAACTCACCTCCAGAGACGAGGGGGCGGAGGTCACCTCCAGAGATGAGGGGGCGGAACCAACTTCCACAGAGAACTCACCTCCAGAGAGACGAGGGGGTGAGCTCCATCCCCTCGTCTCTCTGGAGGTGAGCTCCGCCCCCTTATCTCTCTCTGGAGGTGAGCTCCGCCCCCTTATCTCTCTCTGGAGGTGAGCTCCGCCCCCTTATCTCTCTCTGGAGGTGAGCTCCGCCCCTTTATCTCTCTGTGGGGGTGAGTTCCGCCCCCTCATCTCTGAAGGTGAGCTCCGCCCCTTCGTCTCTAGTGGTGAGCCCCCCGTCTCTCTGGAGGTGAGCTCCGCCCCCTCGTCTCTGGAGGTGAGCCCCCCCCATCTCTAGAGCCCCCCCAGAGCCCTCCACCCCAACAACCTCCATCGGGGTCCTACCACAGGTCCTCTCACTGGGACAACACGCTGGTTTCAGTGGGTTCAGAGGAGGCGTGTTTGGGGGGGGGCGGGGGGGGGCTGAGGTCATAGCCTGAATATACCCACAGCTGCTGAGGCGTAGGAGGCAGGCGCGTCCAGTTGGCGTGGCCCCCGAGGGCCCGGCGCGGAAAAGCACCAACTGACTTCCCAAGGAGCAGATGGGTGAAACCGGAGCGTCCCTCAACTATGTGGTGACCTGTCCCCCCCTGGACACTGACCCCCTCGTGTCCAGGGGGGGACAGGGGGGGACAGGTCATGTGACTCACCCCAGCCTGGACAGTGAAGCTCACAGCACCGGCCCCCGTCTGCTGCTCACTTTTCTCACACGCAGGCTTCCTCCACCTGTCCACCTGTCTGTCCACCCGTCTGTCCACCCTTCTGTCTGTCCACCTGTCCGTCCGTCTGTCCACCCGTCTGTCCACCCTTCCGTCTGTCCACCTGTCCGTCCGTCTGTCCACCCGTCAGACACCCTTCCGTCTGTCTGTCCACCCGTCTGTCCACCCTTCCGTCTGTCCACCCGTCTGTCCACCCTTCCGTCTGTCCACCCTTCTGTCCACCCTTCCGTCTGTCCACCTGTCTGTCTGTCTGTCCACCCGTCTGTCCACCCATCCGTCTGTCCACCTGTCCATCCATCTGTCCATCCATCTGTCCATCCATCTGTCCACCCGTCTGTCCACCCTTCTGTCCACCCTTCCGTCTGTCCACCTGTCCGTCCGTCTGTCCACCCGTCAGACACCCTTCCGTCTGTCCACCCTTCCGTCTGTCCACCCTTCCGTCTGTCCACCTGTCCGTCCGTCTGTCCACCTGTCTGTCTGTCTGTCCACCCGTCTGTCCACCCATCCGTCTGTCCACCTGTCCATCCGTCTGTCCACCCGTCTGTCCACCCTTCCGTCTGTCCACCCATCCGTCTGTCCACCCTTCCGTCTGTCCACCCATCCGTCTGTCCACCTGTCCATCCGTCTGTCCACCCGTCCATCTGTCCACCCGTCCGTCTGTCCACCTGTCCACCCGTCTGTCCACCCGTCCGTCTGTCCACCCTTCCGTCCACCCGTCCTGTCCTCCAGCAGCTGTCTCACACTCTCAACTGTCTGTGTGGCAGCTGGGGGGGCGCCAGTTCACCTCCAGCTGGGGTGATGCTACATGTGTGGATGAGCCCGTATCAGCATCCACTGGGAGAGGGGGGGTCCTGTGGTGAGCTGAGTGAATCAACGTTGCTCACCTGCGTAGGTGTTTCCGTCTAAAAGCTGCAGGTTCGACCGTCGTTGGACGGACACGGGAAGTCGTTGATCAGAGTAATCGCTCACAGCATCAGATGGGAATCCAGGAAGGAGTTCTTCTTCTGGAAGACACGGAGAAGTCCGGAGTCTGAGCCGGACCTGGGGCCTTGAGAGACGGAGACAGCCCCTCAGGTGGAGGACGGGTCCAGTCAGGTACCTGATCAGACCGGCACCCTGAACCTGCAGGAACCTACAGGAACAGGAGGGGTCGACGAGGTCAAACCACGGAGCCCTCCTGAAGGTCAACCAGGTCTGGGGGGAGGACGACCCTCCTCACTGGGTTGGGGGTCTGGTGGGCGCTGCGGGCCCCGGTAGGGGGGGAGGCTGGGTCTGGAGCAGAGGCGTTGGCCCTCAGGTCCCCTAAATAATAACGACCCCTCGGTCCTGGATGGGTTCATACTGATGACATGGTGAATGCTTAACCCACGACCCTGACCTTGACCCCTGACCTTGACCATGGCTCTCACCCTATAACAGAGAAGTTTCTGAATAAACCACACAGTACACACAGTACCTGGTATTTCCCTTTCCCTTGTGAAGGTCATGTCGTGCCTTTAGATGAAAATCCAGCTGCCAACCGCGGAGAAAATCACTGATTAATCCAGTAAAATTCGGCCCGATACGGGGCCGGGGGGCCGTCGCCATGGCGACGCGCCGCACCCTGACGTCACGGCGGAGCGCGCGCGCCCCCTGCTGGCCACGCCCCCCTTCGCCCAGGTTTGGCGCCCCGCTAGCAGCCAGCTAACATGGCGATGCACGCGAAGAGCAGCGCCCCGCAGATCCCGGACACCCGCAGGGAGCTGGCCGAGCTGGTCAAGAGGAAGCAGGAGCTGGCGGTGAGGAGCCCCGCGGGGCCCCGGCCGGAGGCCCCCAGGGGCCCGCGGGGGCCGGGGCGAGGCCGCGTTAGCCGCGTTAGCTGCTAATGCGGCTAACGCGGCTAACGCGGCTCCTCTCGACACAAACCCCACAAAAGCTGCTCGGGGCAGCCCCAAAGCTCCCATAAGGAGGGACCGGCCCGGGGGGACGGGCCCGGGGGGACCGGCCCGGGGGGGTTATTTATATTTGTGGCTCCCGCTCGGGGTTTACCGAGCTGCTAGCGCGTTAGCCCCGCCGCGGCCTTCTCTCGGGTTAAAAGATCCAGATGTGGAGGCTCGTCCAGATGTGGAGGCTCGTCCAGCCGTTCACGCTGCCAACGCTCCTACAGTGGGGCCACCAGCCGTCCATTATCACATCTGGAGCCGGACAGATGCAGCCCCCACATCTGGAGTGGGTCACCACATCTGGAGTGGGTCACCACATCTGGAGTGGGTCCCCCAGCTGTGGGGACCCGCATCTGCCTGGCAGCTCCCCACATCTGGAGCCACCAGGCAGATGCGGGTCCCCACAGCTGGAGCCGGACAGATGCGGGTCCCCACATCTGGAGCCGAGCGGATGTGGCCCCACATCTGGAGCCACCAGGCAGATGCGGGTCCCCACATCTGGAGCCGGGCGGATGTGGCCCCACATCTGGAGCCCACATCTGCCCGTGCTGACCCTGTGCTGAACTCCCAGGAGACGCTGGTGAACCTGGAGCGTCAGATCTATGCGTTTGAAGGCAGCTACCTGGAGGACACCCAGATGTACGGGAACATCATCCGGGGGTGGGACCGCTACCTCACCAACCAGAAGTAGGTGTCGGCGACCTCGCCACCTCCCCGCCGAGGTCCCGCCCTCGTGACGGCGCCCTTCTCGCCCTCTACCAGGAACTCCAACAGCAAGACGGACAGAAGGAACCGCAAGTTCAAGGAGGCGGAGCGGCTCTTCAGCAAGTCGTCGGTCACCTCGGTGGCGGTGAGCGTCACCTGTCGAGGGTTTGGGCGGACAGGTGAGTCCTGGGTCGGGCGTCAGTGACCCGCTCTGTCGTTGGCAGGCCGTGTGCGCCCTCGGAGGAGTCCCCGACCACATGAACGAGAAGCGTAAGTGTCCGTGCTCGGAGTTCGCCCCCGCCGGCGCCGCTCTCTGACCCGTCCCTGTTCGGGTCGCTCCAGGCGAGGCGGGCAGCGGGACGGAGAGCGACGCCTCCCCGGACCTGCAGAACCAGGAGAACGAGCCGAGCCAGGAGGACACGGAGGACGTGGACTCGGCGCTCCAGGACCTGAAGCCGCAGAAGGCCGCGTCGTCGTCGTCCTCGGGCAGCCACCACGGGAGCCACAAGAAGAGGAAGAACAAAAACAGGCACAGGTACCGGCCCGCCGCGTCTGCTCGAGCCCGCCTGAAGGTTCTGAGACCGCCGGTCCGGAGGGACGAGTTTGAACACGCAGATTTAAAATCACCGATTCCACATCCCGTAAAGTCACGATGTGGCGGTGACGTTAGTCAGAAGGTCGAACGTTTGAGTTTGAGGATCCAACAGCGTTAACCTGGAGGGGGAAACACAACCTTGAGAAGTGTGTGTGTGTGTGTGTGTGTGTGTGTGTGAGAGAGAGAGAGAGAGAGAGGTGGTTCACTAACAGCTTTCTTCCTCCCTCTAATGCGGCCCCCCCTCTCCCTCTCAGTCCTTCTGCCATGTTTGATTATGACTTTGAGTAAGTCTCAACTTTACTTGCTCCCGTGGCGTCTCCGTCCTGCCTGCAGAAAAAAACTCTTCTCAGCGGAGTTTTCTTTTCCTACGATGGCGACAGAGTTCACCCCCAAAGTAGTTTGAACGCTTTAACCCAAAGCCTTCAGCATAATCCGACACTTCTGCAGGAGTTCACGTGTGTGAAGGTAGCCCAGTAGCCCCGCCCCTCCAGCGGTGACACAGACACTTTGATGAGGTGGCGGTGAAGCGTCCCTCGCCATCCTAGAAGAAGGAAGCGTTCCTCTGGTCGTCCTGCTGTCTGCCTGCTTCTGTCTAGCGGCCGTTGGTCCCGTCATCACGCTGCATGTCCCCACGTCTTCCGTTTCGCTGATTTTGACTCATGCTTTCTTTTATCTGCATTCCCGTGTGTTTCCGGGTCGATCAGCTGAAACCAGACGTCGCTCCTCAGCCCTCGGGACACCATCGTCCTGTCCTTTTCTCTCATCAGTTCTCGGCTTGTTTCTGGTCCTCTTTTCACTTTGGTTTGGTTTTTATTTGCGTCCTCGGTGGAGTCAGCTTCGTGGGTCTGACGTTGTTTCTGTTCCAGGTACGACATGAAGGCCAACAAGAAGCCTCGAGCTGTGAGTGGAGCCTTTGATCGCACGTTTGGACGTTTGTCTGGGGGACAGACGTGGAGTTCAGACCCTCTTTCTTCTCCCCCTCAGGATTACTCTGCCTGAGGAGACCTGGACCGACTGGATACGTGAGGAGAAGCGAGGAGAAGCGCGTCGTCTGTGAATGCTCGGCGCCTGTGCTCATTTTCAGCCTGTAACGTGTGTAACGCTCAAACATTCCCCTCATCCTCGGCCTCGGTTTGACCTCCAGCCCGCCGCTACGTAGAACCGAGGTGTTACACAGCATCTTGTATAGTGTTAAAAGTTTTATTTATTATGTTGAGCTCAACATTTCCCATGTAACTTTTTTTTCAGTCATATAAACTCTGGTTCTTTTATTACATGGTTTGGTTTTTTTCCAGAAAAACAGAATAAAAGGTTAAAAGCACCAACGTGGGCTGTGTTCAGTGTGGCTCTGGAGATGAAACATCCCATAATACTGAGTTATAATTCTTTAGTCAGGTTGAGCCGATACCAGACCGTCCCTCAGACTCCCAGGTCCTCCAGCCCTGAGGACCCAGACTCCCTGAGGTTCTCTGGATCTTCCTCTGCTGCTCTGAGGTCATGGGTGATGACCCGCTCCTCCAGCAGGTGGACAACATCAGCTGCAACATCTGGACAGACTTCATGATGGACGTCTGCAGGTGTGATAAACCCCAGGTGGAGGAGGGACAGGAGCCCCCACCAGTGATGCCTTCATCCTCACCCTGATCCTGACCAGTGATCCCAGTTAGGACACCTGCCTCAGACCAGTTCAGGGTTTGTGCTCTGGAGTCGGGACTGATGGAACATCTTCAGCTGACCCTGAACTCTTCTGTCCCCACAACCATGTACAGCAGGGCAGAGGTCTCACACACACACACACACAGGTGTGTGAACGTCGGTGCAGGTTTTAACCGCCCAGCTGAGGTTTCTGGACTCACCCTGTGTTCCTGGAGTGAAGCTCCACCTCGTGAGCTGCTCTCTGCCTGAAGAACAGAGAGCTTCAGCTGGAGCCAGGACGTGTTTGGGGAACGTTGACTTCAAAGTTCCTTTGGAAAGATTCAATAATCAGACGGATGAATCGGGCTCAGTTCTGATGAAGGCTCTGGAGGTTGATGTGGTCGACCATCACGTTCTCTGATGACCACATCTGGACCCCGCTGACCCTCACTGGGGGCGTTTATCCTGACGTCAGTCATCAATTATGATGATGAGAGACCTGATTAGTTCCAGCTTCAGCTCTAAAGCCCCCCCCCCCGAAGAAGAGGAGGACGTAAGTGATGAAGCTCTGGGTTACTCGTGACCTCACGGCTGGACCGTCGCCATCCTGGGATCCAGCTGAGGCCGGACCCCCGACCCTGACAGCATCAGCGGGATGACGTGAGCCTGGAATATTCTGCGGGGGCTTCGACCCCGTCCTTCACCATCATCGTCGTCCTCTGGGGACCAAACATGAGTCTTTTCCTGAGTCCCTGCAAAGGTCAGACATATTTCAGGAAGAGTCATGGGAACGCTGAGCGAAAACAGCCTCGCACGGACGTTTGTTTTCCTTCTGAAGTGTGATAAGATGACTAAAAACAGCCGGCCTGCTGCAGGCGCGCTGTAGGGAGGCTGTGGGGAGGCTGGAGTCAGAGTGTAGTTTGGATGTAGTCAGACTGTAGGGAGGCTGGGGTCAAAGTGTAATCAGACTGTAGGGAGGCTGGAGTCAGACTGTAGTCAGAGTGTAGTCAGACTGTAGGGAGGCTGGAGTCAGAGTGTAGTCAGATTGTAGGAAGGCTGCAGTTAGGCTGTAGTCAGACTGAAGGGAGGCTGGGGTCAGAGAGCAGTTAGGATGTAGTCAGACTGAAGGGAGGCTGTGGGGAGGCTGGAGTCAGCGTGTAGTCAGACTGTAGTCAGACTGTAGGGAGGCTGGTGTCAGAGAGCAGTTAGGATGTAGTCAGACTGAAGGGAGGCTGTGGGGAGACTGGAGTCAGCGTGTAGTCAGATTGAAGGGAGGCTGGAGTCAGACTGTAGTCAGACTGTAGGGAGGCTGGGGTCAGAGTGTAGTTAGACTGTAGGGAGGCTGGAGTCAGACTGTAGTCAGATTGTAGGGAGGCTGCAGTCAGACTAGGGAGGCTGAAGTCAAAGTGTTGTTAGGCTGTAGTCAAAGTGTAGTCAGGCTGTAGTCAGACTGTAGGGAGGCTGGAGTCAAAGTGTAGTTTGATGCAGTCAGAGTGTAGTCAGGCTGTAGTCAGACTGTAGGGAGGATATAGTGGATTCAGGCTGTAGTCAGGCTGTAGCCTAGTTGAAGTCCAGATGTAGTCAGACTGTGGGCGGGCTGTAGTCAGACTGTAGGGAGGATATAGTGGATTCAGACTGTAGCCCAGTTGAAGTCCAGCTATAGTCAGACTGTACTCAGACATTTCTCCACTTGAACACAAGTGATGCTCAACAGCAGGAAGAGAAAGAGCAACACATCAGCCAGCTGGAAACAGGCGACCACGTGGTTGTCTGGAGGAGTGAGTGAGTGCTGCAGCGGTTGAGTATAAATAAACACTTTTCTGTGATCTGGTCTGAGATCAGCCAGATCTAACCTCTATATTTAGACCAGTTTGGGTGTGAACCTGTTCCACCTGGTTTGTGTCTGGGGGTTTTTCCAGTCTGGCACCGCCACATAGAGACACCCGGGAACGCAGCTTATCAACGTAGGCCTGGAAAAAAGATCAGAGAATCCAGGAATGGTTCTAACAGAAAACGCAACATTAATTAAAGGAGTCATTAAAGGCTTTGGGCGTGTCCTCTGGCTGTGTTGGATAACCTTAACCAGCCCAGTGACTGGTTGGGTCAAAGGTGAGGCTGTAGCCTGAACCTGTCATAGTTTCTGTTTCTACCACTCTAAATGTCTCTGTGGGTAAACCCCGAGTTATCCTTCCTTCATCGTCGGGCTTCACTTTGATGTTTTAGGATCAACCAGCAACTGAAACTGACTTACGTCGTTCACCTCCAGCAAGGAAGGCTTTCAAACGTTTGTTTACTTTATTTAAAGGTCAATTATGGCAGAGTTTAATATTTTTAAATACAGAAACTCAGTTGAAGGTCATGAAAACTGTTTTATAAAATGCTGGATTATCACATCGGTGCAAGAGTTAAAGTCTTTCAGGTGTGAACTACAGAGAAGCTTCCGTCCGCCGAGGGACCGTTGAGCTGCGTTGGAGCACGAGCGTCTGCGTCAGCGTGAAGAGGCCGGACGCGCCGGCCGAGGCCCCCGCGGGGTCAGAGGTCAGTCGTCATTGTTGCAGTCGGAGCACAGGATCTGGCCGCGGTCGGGGAAGAAGCCCGAGCCCACCAGCGACACGGAGCAGCGCGAGCACTTGAAGCAGGGCTGGTGCCACTGGCGGTCCTCGAAGGACACGTACTTCCCGTCTCCAAAGCCTGTGGAGGACAGCGGGGGGACGTTACTACTGGGACACGCCCCCTGACGGAGGCCACGCCCCCAAAAGAGGTCACTCCCACACAGGGTCGTTAAGAACGCGTCACCTTTGACCTCTCTGACCTCCCCCTGACCCACGGGGGGGGTCACGATTGAAGGTGAAAAAACACATTTGTGGCTAAGCCCCGCCCCTCCCCCGTGGTGCCCCGCCCACTCTGGCGTCACCCACCTGTGATGGCGGTGTTGCAGCCGGCGCACTTCTTGGCGTAGAGGCTGCTGAAGCAGCGGATGCAGTAGGGCTGGTCGCCCTGCGAGGTGAAGGGCTGGCCGGCCAGCGGGGCGCTGCAGCCGCAGCACAGGAAGCACTCCTTGTGCCACACCTCCTCCTTGTAAGACACGCCCCCTTTAGTCAGCGCCTGCACACAGGAGACTGCTCAGCCCTGGAGAAGCCCCGCCCCCCCCACAGGCTGGGGGGGTGGAACCCTCACCCTCCTCTTCACCCTCACCCTCACCCTCACCCTCACCCTCGTCCTCGTCCTCATCCTCACCCTCACCCTCCTCCTCACCCTCACCCTCGTCCTCACCCTCGTCCTCACGCTCGTCCTCACCCTCACCCTCACCCTCACTCTCACCCTCCTCCTCATCCTCACCCTCACCCTCACCCTCGTCCTCACCCTCGCCCTCACCCTCACCCTCGTCCTCACCCTCGCCCCCACCCTCACCAGGTTGCCCCCCCCGGGGGACTGCCTCACCTTCTTGCAGTGGCTGCACTGGGGGGCGACCCTGCCCTCGTAGCACGGCACGCAGAAGTAGCTGCTGTTGTCGGGGACGAAGGCCTCGGTGCCGATGGCCTTCCCACAGCCGTGGCAGGAGAAGCAGCCCTCGTGCCACGCACAGCCGTCGTACTCCAGCATCCGGGAGCCTGTCGCCATGGGAGAGAGCCAAGGTGAGGGGGGGCGTGAGGGGGGGCGTGAGGGGGGGTGGTGATGGGGGGTGGTGAGGGGGTGTGAGGGGGTGGTGATGGGGGGGTGGTGAGGGGGTGTGAGGGGGTGGTGATGGGGGTGGTGAGGGGGTGTGAGGGGGTGTGAGGGGGTGGTGATGGGGGTGGTGAGGGGGGTGTGAGGGGGGTGTGAGGGGGGGTGGTGATGGGGGGTGGTGAGGGGGGGCGTGAGGGGATCCGAGGGGGGGCCTTCACGGGCCTCCGCAAACCTGAGCATCACCTTGGGCTCGAGTGGATGGTTAAACCTGATCTGACTGAATAACAGCCACTCAGCAGGTGTCAGTCGGAGACAGTCAGAAACAGTCAGGAACAGTCAGAGAAAGTCAGGAACAGTCAGGAACAGTCGGAGACAGTCAGAAACAGTCAGGAACAGTCGGGAACAGTCGGAGACAGTCAGGAACAGTCAGGAACAGTCGGAGACAGTCAGGAACAGTCAGGAACAGTCGGGAACAGTCGGGAACAGTCGGAGAAAGTCAGGAACAGTCAGGAACAGTCAGAAACAGTCGGGAACAGTCAGAGACAGTCAGGAACAGTCGGAGACAGTCAGGAACAGTCGGGAACAGTCGGAGAAAGTCAGGAACAGTCAGGAACAGTCAGAAACAGTCGGGAACAGTCGGAGACAGTCAGGAACAGTCGGAGACAGTCAGGAACAGTCGGGAACAGTCGGAGACAGTCAGGAACAGTCAGGAACAGTCGGGAACAGTCGGAGACAGTCAGGAACAGTCAGGAACAGTCGGAGACAGTCAGGAACAGTCGGGAACAGTCGGAGACAGTCAGGAACAGTCAGGAACAGTCGGGAACAGTCGGAGACAGTCAGGAACAGTCGGAAACAGTCAGGAACAGTCGGAAACAGTCAGGAACAGTCGGAGACAGTCGGAAACAATCAGAGACAGTCAGGAACAGTCAGGAACAGTCGGAAAACAGTCAGAAACAGCCGGAAACAGTCAGCAACAGTCGGAAACAGTCAGGAACAGTCGGAGACGGTCGGAGACAGTCAGGAACAGTCGGAGACAGTCGGGAACAGTCGGAAACAGTCAGGAACAGTCGGAAACAGTCGGGGGCAGTCAGGAACAGTCGGAGACAGTCGGGAACAGCCGGAAACTGTCAGGAGACAGCTAGAGACAGTCAGAAACAGCCGGAGACAGTCGGAGACCATCAGAAACAGTCGGAGACAGTCAGAAACAGTCAGAGACAGTCAGAAACAGCCGGAGACAGTCAGAAACAGTCAGAGACAGTCAGAAACAGCCGGAGACAGTCAGAAACAGCCGGAAACTGTTGGAGACAGTCAGAAACAGTCAGAGACAGTCAGAAACAGTCAGAGACAGTCAGAAACAGCCGGAGACAGTTGGAAAAAGTCAAAGACAGTCGGAGAGAGTCAGAAACAGTCGGACACAGTCGGAGGTGACCTCAGGTGAACAAGGGGAGGAAGTGAGACGAAGCACAGGTAAAGCACTGGTAATTTCCAGGAATAACCAGCGTGGTGTTGTAGCCTGGACGTACGTCATTCCAGCGTTCCTCCATAAACGCTGGTGACATCATCAGCGCCTAAGCGGGGGTGGTTTTCCTGGAGGGGGGGCGTTAATCACGGCTGTATTTTACGACTCTGGCGCCTCGTGCGCAGCCCGGAGGCTTCTCGGCCGAACTGGAACTTGGCGCCGCAGCAGCATTCCACAGAAACAGACGGGAGTCAGCCACCCCCCCACACACACACACACACACACAAACACACACACACAGACACACACACACAGACACACAGACCTGCCTAATTTTCAGTCATCTGACACCGCCGCCTCGTCACACCCCACAACTATGAAACAGTCGCTCTGAGCTGCTACGCCCAGAAAACCGCAGCGCTCCTGCGGGGGGGGGCGGGGCCTGTCACTACCTGGTGTCACCATCTGGTCGCAGCCGGAACATCTGGAGGAAAACTCGCTGCTGTAGCAGTCGCTGCACACCAGCGCGTCGCCATGGCTACCGAACGGACGGTCCGCCAGGGAGCAGTCGCAGCGGAGGCAGCGGAAGCAGCCGGCGTGGTAGAACCTGTCCAGGTAGGACAGCTCCTGCAGGGAGAGGAGGACATGAGGACATGAGGACGTGGGTGGGGGGTGTGGGGGGGTGTGGGGGGGTCTCACCTTTGCGTTGTGGCTGATGGGCTCCTTACACTCCTGGCAGGTGTTGGCGTACAGGCGGTCGTAGCAGCAGATGCAGTGGGGGCCGTCCTCCACCTGGATGTACTTGCGTCCACACAGGGACTCCTGGCAGCGTTTGCAGCTGAGCTGGTCGCTCATGGCGTCCACGCCTCGACTGGGGGGGGCAGCAGAGCGGGGGGGTCACGCAGAGGAACAGAGGAGACGCTGGTAGACAGACACGGTGGTTCCAGGGGCCGCCACTGGGGGCCCAACCACACCTGAGAGGAGGACGGAGGACCCCACTGACCCAGAGAGGTCACATGACCGGGGGGGGGGCCCTTAGAGAGGTCACATGACCAGGGGGGCCCTCAGAGAGGTCACATGAACAGGGGGGGCCCTCAGAGAGGTCACATGACCAGCAGGAGACCCCCAGAGAGGTCACATGACCGGGGGGGGCCCTCAGAGAGGTCACATGACCAGGGGGGGCCCTCAGAGAGGTCACATGACCGGGGGGCCCTTAGAGAGGTCACATGACCTGGGGGGGCCCTTAGAGAGGTCACATGACCAGCAGGAGACCCCCAGAGAGGTCACATGACCGGGGGGGCCCTCAGAGAGGTCACATGACCAGGGGGGGCCCTCAGAGAGGTCACATGACCGGGGGGGGCCCTCAGAGAGGTCACATGACCAGCAGGAGACCCCCAGAGAGGTCACAGGACCGGGGGGGCCCTCAGAGAGGTCACATGACCAGACCCCCGTGGTCCAGCGACCACCTCCTGCTGGTAACAGAGCTCCTCAGGGTCGGAGCAGTGAGGAGAACCATCACGTCCCACATCTGGGCTGTGCCTGCTGCCGTCTGCAGCTGGAGCGTGGCCCCGCCCCCCCCCGAAGGGTCCCAGCTATTCCCGCTGCAGCCTGGGAACAACAATGGCCTTCCTTCCTGACATAGTCTCCACCTCGGGGGCTCCTCTTCCTGAGCCACAGCATCTGCACGCACATCTGCGGGGCCCCCAGCTGCTCCCTCTGAGGGAGGGGCCACATCCAGCCTCACTGGTCACGCTGGGAACGAGTCGCCGACACGGTGGGAAAACCCAGAACCACGAGGAACCAGCCTGGGGCTTCTACACGGACCGGAAATGATCAAAGCACTTTGTCCAGAGGCGGATCCTGGATCAAAGACCGACCCACCTTCACACCCCTGCTGGGCTTACTGGTCCCAAGGGGGTCCCTCACACCTGACTGGGGATCCTGCCACGCCATTGGTCAATCAGGACACCCCCCAGTGGAGGATCGACCACTCGGCTCCTTTGTCCCGTCCCCTGTCCTGCCCCCCGTCCCTGTCCCGTCCCTGTCCCTTCCCCCCTCCCAGATTCCGTCTCCTGTCCCTGTCCCGTCCCATCCCTGCCCCCTGTCCTGCCCCCCCCTCCCAGATTCTGTCCCCCGTCCCTGTCCTCCCTGTCCCTGTCTTCCCTGTCCCTGTCCTCCCTGTCCTGCCCCCCCTCCCAGATTCTGTCCTCCCTGTCCCTCTCCCTCTGTCCCGTCCCCCTGTCCTGTCCCCCCCTCCCAGATTCCGTCCCCCCGTCCCTGTCCTCCCTGTCCCTGTCCTCCCTGTCCTCCCTGTCCTGCCCCCCCCCTCCCAGATTCTGTCCTCCCTGTCCCTGTCCTCCCTGTCCCTCTGTCCCGCCCCCCCCCTCCCAGATTCCGTCCCGAGCTGATGTCTGTGTTTACTTCCCGGAGCAGGAATGTGGAGGTTCACCTCCCGGATTATTCCGTGATGAGTCTGGTGGAACGGGCTGAAGCTGAAGGCGCCGCTGCCACAAACTGCAGATTCAGGACTCGTAAAGCTGAGGTGACGTTAGAACTTTCCGTCCCTCGGGGGGGGGACTTGAACCCTCTATTACTGACGTGTCCTCCACCACGACCAACGGTTTCATCGGCTGAGAGAAACCCACGACATTTAAGAAACACTTTGATTTACTGGG
>CAJVRN010000219.1:4165000-4172500 GCA_911728415.1 Lagocephalus sceleratus | reverse complement strand
ACACACTCACACACACACTTTTCTTCCTCCCTGTTTTCCAAAATAAGACAAAGTCTCAATTCTTTTGTGTCTGAAATGACAACAGTCGCCCACAGAGCTGACTGTAGCTGGTGGAAACTCTGAGTGTGTGTGTGTGTGTGTGTGGGGGGTGCAGACACGATGACGTCACTCTAACTCAACGGTTCTTGTCCCCGTGGACTTTAGGTCGGTCCACACAGGCGGTTCCACCTGACGGTTCCACCAGAACCGACCAGGAGCCTCGAAGGTCTCAGCGTCACGAACTCTCCCCGGACCCCCCCCAGACCCCCCCCCGGCCCCCCCAGCCCCCCCAGCCCCCAGACCCCCCGACCCCCCCAGGCCCCCCTCAGACCCCCCGGACCCCCCCAGGACCCCCCCGGACCCCCCCGGCCAGCAACAACCTCCCCCATTTCCTCATTCTAAAGCAAGAACCTCCTGTGCCCCGTCCTGGATGGGGGGGGCACTGACCTGAGAGGTCCTCAGGAACCCGTTCACTGGTGAGCGTGGGCCAGCCGCGGAACGAAGACTGAAGGTTTCAGGAGGTTTTTGGAGCCCAAGCAGCAGATCTGCTTCATGAAGTCGAAGCTCCGGACACACGCGGTGGACGGCTCCGTGCGTAAATCGCGCACGCCGGGCGCGACCTGGCGTGTCCGGGAGCGGCGGCTCGCCTACCTGTCTCGACCCGCTGGAGAAACTCGCGGACCCCCCCGGACGGCGCAGCTGCCCCCGCTGAGAGCTGCAGGCTGCCGGCTCTCCTCTGCCCGACGCTGGTGCGTAAAAGCGCTCCAAACGCCGCCCCTCCCTCCCCCTGCTGCTGAGGGGCGGGGGGGGGGGCTGGAGCCCAGGTAGACGGTCCGGGGGGGGCGTCAGAGGTCCGCTAAGACCAGGCCTGTAAATAAAACCTCCTGCAGCGACACAAACAAGACGGAACCGTTCGGATGGACCGGGCAGGTGAACACATGAAGGTCAGAACGGTGCCCCTGATGAGCGGGTGAACCACCGGGTCACGTGTCAACCACATCCATGAGGTATTTGTTACAGAAGTGTCCGGGCAGATGTGGGCTCATCCGGGGCTGACCTACGCTCACATGTCGAATCCCTTCACGACTTTCACAGCTGTTTTCGTCTTTAAACGCCTGCGGTCAAGCTTCCGGTTCATCAGATCCAGCTCCAGGTTAAAGCCTCTCACGCACTTGACCTGCAGAAGCTGGGAGATCAGGACTTGAAAGATAAGCCGAAAAAGCTGATGATCGATAGAGGAATAAATATCGCTCGTTATCGATGAGGGCGCTGGTCTGCCGCCCCCTGCTGGCCGCACGAGCGAACTGCAGACGCGTCCATAAAACACAGGGTTTTGATTCATTGCACAAGAAAATCTTTTAATTGTCAAAGTCTTTCAGCTCCGAGAACTCGCTGTGGTACTGATGTGAGACAGGTGCTGTAGGACACCTTTGTCTTGTGACCTGTGAGACCAGCGGTCCCGTGGGGGCCCTCGTCGGGGCCCGGCGGGGCCTCAGACCAGCAGCGACGACGTGTGAAGAAAACACCAACATGTTTATTTCAGGAAAAAGCGCAGTCGTAAAAACAGACGGACGCGACTCAGACGCACACGCAGGAAACAAACAACAGGCTAGAACGTCCCTGCGGCCTGACGGGGGCGCCACCGGGTGTGGCGGCGCCCGCCGGGCGTAGCGGTCGTCCGCCTGGCCTCCGGCACACGTGCGGGCCTCGACCGGCGTCAGCCGCCCACACTCTGAGTCCGGGGTCTCGTCCCAAGCACGGGCAACCGTAAACAGGGCAGGTGGGCGGGGCCTCGCCGCGGGCGTCACACGGCGCTCCCGTTGAGCGCGGCGTACTTCAGCCCCCGCCCCAAGGTCCGTCCTCGCCGCGGCGCGGCCACGCCCACCTCAAACACCTCGTGGATGGCTTTGCGGAAACAGTGGAAGTTGTACTCGATCAGACCTGCGAAGAGACACGGACAACCGCATCAAAAGCTCGGCCCCGGCGGCTTTGATCTCCAAAGACCCCGGGTCCCCAGGTCCATTGCTGCGGCCACCAAGAGGCTGCAGATCTGCAGCAGCGGTGAGAACGGACCTTTCCTCTCGAAGCTCTCCTCCCGCAGGATGCAGACGAGGGCGAGGAACCTGGTGACCTCCTTCAGGTACAGCACCGTCGTGTTGTTCAGCCTGATGATCGCCAGCGACTCCCTGTCGTACGCACAGCCGCCGCCGTCCTGCAGGAGCCTGTCGGGCAGACGCAGAGGTCAGCGCAGGGGGGGGTGGGGGTGGTCGGCCGACTCACCCGTAGATGCAGGAGACGTCGATGACCACGTCGATCATGTCGCAGCACAGCTCGTAGGACTGCATGTCCACCGGGGAGCTGTCGGTGGCGATGTAGATCTTACTGACCACATCAAAGAGGAAGGCCTTCTCGATCCCCGAATGCTGCAAGGCAGGAAGAACATCAAAGGGGAGGGTGGGGCAGAGGGGGGGAATTCAAAGAGAAGAGGCGTGCCCACCGAGATGAAGATGTTCAGGAGGTTCTCCAGGGTCGGCAGCTGAGGAATCAGCTTCTGCACCACTTTGCTGAATGCCTCGAATATGGAGTGATCATAGATGCTGGTCAGGTAGAAGCTGGGGAAAAAAGGAGGAGGGCTTTAAACTGGCTTGAAAGGGCTTTGAAGTGGCTTAGAAGGGGCTTTGAAGTCGCTTTGAAGTGGCTTAGAAGGGCTTTGAAGTGGCTTTGAAATCGCTTTGAAGTGGCTTTGAAGTGGTTTTGAGCCAGCCCTTAAAAGCTTTGAAGTGGCTTGGAAGAAGCTTTGAAGGGGCTTGGAAGGGCTTTGAAGTGGCTTTGAAGGCGTTTGAAGTGGCTTCGAATTGGATTTGAAGGGCTGGTTTTGAAGGGCTGGCTTTGAAGTGGATTTGAAGTGGCTTCAAAGCCCTTCAAAGCTTTGAAGTGGCTTTGAGGTGGCTTTGAAGTGGCCTTGAATGGCTTTAAAGTGGCTCTGAGGTGGCTTTGAAGTGGTTCTGAGGTGGCTTTGAAGTGGCCTTGAAGGGTCTTTGAAGTGGCTTGGAAGTGACTTCAAAGCCAATTAAATGCTTTGAAGTGGTTTTGAATGGCTTTGAAGTGGCCTTGAAGGGCTTTGAAGTGGTTTTGAAGGGATTTGAAGTGGCTTCAAAGCCCTTCAAAGCTTTGAAGTGGTTTTGAGGTGGCTTTGAAGTGGCCTTGAAGGGACTTTGAAATGGCTTTGAAGGGCTGGCTCTGAAGGGGCTTTGAAGGGCTTTGAAGTGGCTTTGAAGGGCTTTGAGGTGGCTTCAAAGCCCTTCAAAGCTTTGAAGTGGTTTTGAGGTGGCTTTGAAGTTGCCTTTAAGGGGCTTTGAAGTGGCTTTGTAGGGCTTTGAAGGACTTTAAAGTGGCTTCAAAGCTTTGAAGTGGCTTTAAAGTGGCCATGAAGTGGCTTTGAAGTGGCCATGAAGCCAATTCAAGGCTTTGAAGTGGTTTTGAATGGCTTTGAAGTGGCCTTGAAGGGGCTTTGAAGTGGCTTTGAAGGGATTTGAAGTGGCTTCAAAGACCTTCAAAGCTTTGAAGTGGTTTTGAGGTGGCTTTGAAGGGCTTTGAAGTGGCTTTGAAGGGGCTTTGAAGGGCTGGCTCTGAAGGGGCTTTGAAGTGGATTTGAAGTGGCTTTGAAGGGATTTGAAGTGGCTTCAAAGCCCTTCAAAGCTTTGAAGTGGTTTTGAGGTGGCTTTGAAGGGCTTTGAAGTGGCCTTGAAGGGGCTTTGAAGTGGCTTTGAAGGGCTGGCTCTGAAGGGGCTTTGAAGTGGCTTTGAAGGGCTGGCTCTGAAGGGGCTTTGAAGTGGCTTTGAAGGACTTTGAAGGGCTTTGAGGTGGCTTCAAAGCCCTTCAAAGCTTTGAAGTGGTTTTGAGGTGGCTTTGTAGTTGCCTTGAAGGGGCTTTGAAGTGGCTTTGTAGGGCTTTGAAGGACTTTAGAGTGGCTTCGAAGCTTTGAAGTGGCTTTAAAGTGGCCTTGAAGGGGCTTTGAAGTGGCTTTGAGGTGGCTTCAGAGCCCTTCAACGCTTTGAAGTAGCTTTGAGGTGGCTTTGAAATTGCCTTGAAGGGGCTTTGAAGTGGCCATGAAGTGGCTTTGAAGTGGTTTTGAGGTGGCTTTGAAGTTGCCTTGAAGGGGCTTTTAAGGGCTCTGAAGGGGCTTTGAAGTGGCTTCAAAGTGGCTTCAAAGCTTTGAAGTGGCTTTGAAGTGGCCTTGAAGGGGCTTTGAAGGGGCTTTGAAGGGGCTTTGAAGTGGCTTTGAAGGGCTTTGAAGTGGCTTTGAGGTGGCTTCAAAGCCCTTCAAAGCTTTGAAGTGGCTTTGAGGTGGCTTCAAAGCCAATTCAAGGCTTTGAAGTGGTTTTGATTGGCTTTGAAGTGGCCTTGAAGGGGCTTTGAAGTGGCTTTGAAGGGATTTGAAGTGGCTTTGAAGTGGCTTTGAAGGGCTAGCTCTGAAGGGGCTTTGAAGTGGATTTGAAGCGGCTTTGAAGCGGCCTTGAAGTGGCTTCAAAGCCCTTCAAAGCTTTGAAGTGGTTTTGAGGTGGCTTTGAAGTGGCCTTGAAGGGGCTTTGAAGGGGTGGCTCTGAAGGGGCTTTGAAGGGCTTTGAAGTGGCTTTGAGGGGGCTTCAAAGCCCTTCAATGCTTTGAAGTGGCCATGAAGTGGCTTTGAAGTGGTTTTGAGGTGGCTTTGAAGTTGCCTTGAAGGGGCTTTTAAGGGCTCTGAAGGGGCTTTGAAGTGGCTTTGAAGTGGCTTGAAGGGGCTTTGAAGGGGCCTTGAAGGGGCTTTGAAGTGGCTTTGAAGTGCTTTGAAGGGTTTTGAAGTGGCTTCAAAGCTTTGAAGTGGCCTTGAAGTGGCTTTGAAGTGGCTTTGAAGGGCTTTGAAGTGGCTTTGAAGGGCTGGCTCTGAAGGGGCTTTGAAGTGGCTTTGAAGGACTTTGAAGTGGCTTTGAGGTGGCTTCAAAGCCGTTCAAAGCTTTGAAGTGGCTTTGAGGTGGCTTCAAAGCCCTTCAAAGCTTTGAAGTGGCTTTGAGGTGGCTTTGAAGTTGCCTTCAAAGACGCCGTCCTCAAACAGGATGCGCTGCTGGCTCCCCAGCGGAGGACATCAAAGACGGGATCGAAGCAGTAAGGCTGACCTAAGGTGGAGCTTCTCGAGGCTGGCGTCGGCCAGGTCGTCGTTGGCCCTCTGGTGGACGTCGCGCTGCGTGGCTATCTTGTGGTCATCGGACAGGCCGTCGACTTTGTGGATGAACACCTCGAAGTTGATGTCGGGGTTGACCTTGTAGGCACGGGCGACGGTCAGGTGCAGGCGGCCCAGGGCCTCCACGTAGTCGTCCTGGGGACAGAGCAACATGCGTGGGCAGGGCGTCTACAGGCCCCCCACTGGTGGGGGGGGCCACCTACTGGGGGGGCCCACTTCAAAGACACGGTGGCCGCACCTGGGCGTCGATGACGAAGATCAAAGCCCCAGTGCCTTTGAAGATCATCTCGCTGTCAAAGGCGGGGTCAAAGAAGTCGACCTGTCCGGGGAAGTCCCAGATCTGGAAGTTGACGAAGGAGGTGCTGGAGATGTCGTCCTTGTGGACCTTGTTGGTGCTCTCCAGGAACAGCGTCTCGTTGGGGGACATCTTGTGGAAGACCACCTGTGGGGGGGGTCAGAGGTGGTCATGGGGGGGGTCAGAGGTGGTCAGAGGTGGTCGGGGGGGTCAGGGTGGTCAGAGGTGGTCGGGGGGGCAGAGGTGGTCAGAGGTGGTCGGGGGGTCAGGGTGGTGTGGCGGTGGTCATGGGAGGTCAGAGGCGGTCATGGGGGGGTCAGAGGTGGTGGTGTGGGGGTCATGGGTGGTCAGAAGGTGGTCGGGGGGTGTGGGGGGGGTCTGGGGGGTCAGAGGTGGTCGAGGTGGTCAGAGGTGGTCGGGGGGGTGTGGGGGGATCGGGGGGTCTCTACCTTCTGGATAGACGACTTGCCGCTCCTCCGCAGCCCCATCAGGAGGATCCGCGGCTTCTCCTCCACGTCCTCCTCCTCCTCCTCCGCCCCCCCCCCGTAGCCGAAGCTCTTGGGGAACGAGCCCACCACGTCGTAGCTGCCCACCAGCGCGGGGTCGTCGTACTGGATGGACATGGTCCTGTCCTGGTCCCACTGGTCCTGTCCTGGTCCTACTGGTCCTGCTGGTCCTGTCCTGGTCCCACTGGTCCTGTCCTGGTCCCACTGGTCCTGTCCTGGTCCTACTGGTCCCACTGGTCCTGTCCTGGTCCTACTGGTCCTACTGGTCCTGTCCTGGTCCCACTGGTCCTGTCCTGGTCCTACTGGTCCTGTCCTGGTCCCGCTGGTCCTGTCCTGGTCCTACTGGTCCTGTCCTGGTCCCGCTGGTCCTGTCCTGGTCCCACTGGTCCTGTCCTGGTCCTACTGGTCCTACTGGTCCTGTCCTGGTCCTGCTGGTCCTGTCCTGGTCCCGCTGGTCCTGTCCTGGTCCCACTGGTCCTGTCCTGGTCCTACTGGTCCTACTGGTCCTACTGGTCCTGTCCTGGTCCTGCTGGTCCTGTCCTGGTCCTGCTGGTCCTGTCCTGGTCCTACTGGTCCTGTCCTGGTCCCGCTGGTCCTGTCCTGGTCCTACTGGTCCTACTGGTCCTGTCCTGGTCCCACTGGTCCTGTCCTGGTCCCGCTGGTCCTGTCCTGGTCCCACTGGTCCTGTCCTGGTCCTGCTGGTCCTGTCCTGGTCCCGCAGGTCCCACTACCATCAGGCGCCCCGCCGCGGGTCTTACCTCCCCGGAGAGCCGCTCGGTGTCCGCAGCAGCCCGCACAGACGGGGCCCGGCGCCCAGCATGCTCCTGGGCCGGACTGGGCCGGACTGGGACGGGACCAGTGACTTAAAGGAGCCGAACTGGTCACAAGTTACACGCTTCCGGCCCCCGGGCCACGCCCCCGCCGCCGCTGATTGGCTGTCCGCTCCGCGCAAACACGGTCACGTGACCGGCGGTCAGGCAGAAGCAGGAAGAATCGAGACGGTGAGTGTTGATCTAAGATCAAAACAAAGATCAAAGACCGACCATCGACCCGTCCGACACTTAGACAGAGGTCGTGTTGATCGATGAGTGACGTCAGAACGGTTCTGGCTCCGCTACGTTTGTGAGACCAAGCTGATGGTTCTGACAGAACCGGTCCGGACCGGACCGGTTTAGACCAGTATGGACCGGTTCAGACCAGTCCAGTCCAGTTCAGACTGGCCTGCACCTCACCATGAACCAGTCTGGTCTGGACCGGGGGGTCAACACCACCATCAGGTCCTGGTGGGCTGGACTGGTCTGAACCAGTCCAGACTGGTTCAGACCAGTTTAGACTGGTTCAGACCAGTCCAGACTGGTCTGTGTGATGGGACAGACCCTCCCTAACCAGTGGTTCACCAACCAGTGGTGACCAGTCTAGACCAGACTGGCCTAGACTGATCT
>CAJVRN010000219.1:4127500-4160000 GCA_911728415.1 Lagocephalus sceleratus | reverse complement strand
CACCAGCACGTTCATCTCTGAGCTCTTGGCGCTGATCAGCTCACAGTTCAGGGAGTCGGCGCTCAGGTAGACGTGGCAGCCGTCCGTCTTGTTGATGGAGATGGTGGGGACCTTCCCCATCACCTGGGGGGGGGCAGAGGCCGTCAGAGACACACACACACACACACACACACACACACACACCGCCTCCCCTACACACCTGGATCTTCACGTCCTTACAGTTGATGACCTCCACGATCCCGACCACGTGCTCGAACACCAGGCCCATCCTCTTACAGTTGTCTGAGACACACGTGCACGGTTAGGGGCGCGCACGTGACCGCCCACACGTGACCGCCCCCACATGACCGCCCACACGTGACCACCGACACGTGACCGCCTGCACGTGACCGCCCGCATGCTCCCGGAGACGAGAACAGGACCAACGACCCGGGCGGGGTCACGTGGAGGCGAGCACAAACGGAGCAGCGGAGGTCCTCTCGTCCAGAGGACTTCCGCTGCTCCTCAGCCCCGCCCCCACACAGAGCCCCGCCCCCAGACACACAGCCCCGCCCCCAGACACAGAGCCCCGCCCCCACCCCCAGGTCCTCACCCAGGGTGATGGAGTTGAGCTTGCCCTTGACCTGCAGCGTGCTCTTGTTGCACTTGTAGGCGTAGACCACCTGCTTCAGCTCCGTCTCGCTGATGACCAGGCTCTCCGCCCCCTCCTGGTTCTCCTGCAGACGCCACAGCACACGTCAGCCCTCGCCTGACTCCGCCCCCCCACGCCCACGACGCCCCCCACGCTCAACCACCCACCACTTTCCACTTCTTCCCGTCCAGCTCGAGCACCGGCGGCGCTGCGGCGGCGGCGGCGGGGGGGGCGGAGGGCCGGGGGGCCGTGGGGGTGAAGGGCTTGGGCCCCGCCAGGGCCCGGGTCTGGCCCCTCAGCCCCGGGTTCTTGTGGGTCTTCTGGTCATCGCTCACGTGCTTCAGGCCTGGAGAACAGGATGTGTTAATCCTCCAATCAGAGCGCTCTCACCCCCCCACGCCACGCCCCCCCCCCCACCTTTGGTGATGTCAGACCCCTGGTTGATGGAGGCGAACAGAGCGTTGCGGTTGCCGGCGGCGTCGCCTCCGGAGGCCTCGCTGATGTCCAGGGAGGGGGGAGGAGGACCGGGGGGAGGTGGGGGGGGGCAGCCTCCAGCAGGGGCCGGGGGGGCCGCAGAGGCTGTGGCCACGGGACCCTGGGGGGGGCAAATAGTGGACCAATTTACAGCTACAGCTAATGACTTTATTCAGGAGTGTGTGTGTGTGTGTGTGTGTTTGCACGCATGAGTGTGTGTATGTTCTTGTGTGCGTTTGTGTATGTGTGTATATTTGTGCGTTGGGTGTGTATGTGTGTGTATATGCATGTGTATATATAAGTGTATGTGTGTGTGTGTGTGTATGTGTGTGTGTGTGTGTGGGGCAATTAGTGCACCAATTAACAGCTACAGTTAATGACCTTATTCAGGAGTGTGTGTTTGTTAGTGTGTTGTGTTTGTATGTGTGTGTGTGTGTGTGTACGTGTGTGTGTGTGGCTCACAGTCTTGCTCCAGCTCAGCCCGGTGGTGTGGTGCTGTTTGATGTAGCTCTGCAGGTCGGTCCAGATGGACAGGTACGCCTTCACCCAGTCCACGTGCGTCTTGTCCCTGGGGAGACGAGAGCAGGGGGGTCAGACGGGGGGGGGGCTGACCTCTACCCAGACAAAGACAAACCCTCAACCCCCTCCTGCTCTAACACACCCCCACGACACACTCTCACACACACTCTCACACACCCACACACGCTCACACACACACACACGCTCACACACACACTCTCACACACACTCACTCACTCACCCACACACACACCCACACCCACACACACACACACACAGGAAGTGAGGAGGCAGTGTAACTCAGCCTGGGGGGGGGGTTGAGCAACACTCACTTCTCCTTGTAGTCCTTGAGCACTCGGTTTGTGTAGAACATGGCGGCGTCCTGCATCTCCTTGACGAAGGGGCCCGGTTTAGGTTCCTGGGGGTCACAAGGACAGCCGGGTCAGCGCCGGCGGCGAGGAGGAGCGGCTCCAGGGTCTACAGGCGCATGCGCCCCCCCCCTCACCATGGCGACCCAGCCCAGGGCGGACACGCTCTCGCTCACGGCGGAGAGGTGGTTGAAGAGCCCCGAGGTGCGCTTCTGCTCGCGGAAGGCCTGGACCTCCTGGATGACTGTGGAGATGGGCTGGAGCAGGCTGGTGAACACGGCCTGGACACACACACACACACACACACACACACACACACACACACACACACACACACACGCCCCCCCCCCCCCCCCCCCCCCCCCCCCCCCCCCCCCGGGGGCGGGTCAGGCCCGGGCGTCACGCCGCGGTCGCCGGGGGCGACGGGGACCTACGTTGGAGGGCTTCTGGGAGGAGGAGGCCGTGGTCAGCAGCTGCCTCTGGCTGCTGAAGCCCCGCTTCAGCATGTCGGCCTGCAGACGCCAGAGGACGAGAACGGACCTCAGAACACGCCGACGGGCCCGGGGGGGGGGGGAGGGGGGTGAGGGGGGTGCGTACGTGTTTGTGGACGTCGCCCCCGATCTTCTGGCTCAGGGAGACGTACTGGGCCACGGGTCCCCGCACGATGTCGTCGAAGGCCTCCACGTACACAGACACGGCTCCAGGGGAGAGAAACAGGGCGTGAACACACACACACACTCTCACACACACACACACACACTCACACACACTCTCACACACACACACACACACACATTCACACACACACTCTCACACACTCTCACACACACTCACACACACACACACACACACACACACACACACACACACACCACACTCACACACACACTCTCACACACACACACACACACACACACACACTCACTCACACACACTCACACACACTCACACACACACACACACTCACTAACTACTAAACCACCCCTCATCACCACTGCCCCATGAGGCTGCAGTACCGCCGCTCGTCGCTAGAGGGCGCCTCTATCTCCCCCATCATCGTCACGTGAGGAACACCTGAGGTCGGTCAGGGTCTTCCGGCCTGTTTACGACTGCTTAAACAGGGATCGCCGTGGCGACGGCCCCAGGTTGGGGGGCGGGGTCAGGGCGTGGTTACCTGCTGGTTCTCCGGCGCCGCCTCCAGGACCCGACATGGCCTCCAGGCGGCCCACCGCCACCTCCAGCCGCTGCACCAGACCTGCCAACTCGGCCATACCTGGGGGAGAGAGGGGCGGGGTCAGCCCACCTGCTGGAGCCCCGCCCACTGGGCCCCAGACCCGCCCACCCGGCACAGGCCCCCCCACAGCCACCCAGTCCTGCCCATAGGGCACAAGCCCCGCCCCCAGTCACCCGGCCCCGCCCCAGCCCGCCTGGCCCCGCCCCCATCCCGCCGGGCCCCGCCCCCAGAGTCGATAACTAGTGAACCAACCAGGAGCCCCCGTCAGTAGGAGCATGTGAGACATCACCCAGGACGACCCCCCCCTCACCCCCCTCACCCCCCACCTGAAGCTCCTCCCACATTCTCGGCGTGCCGGGGCAGGTCGGCGAAGGCGCGCCCAGGACGTGTCGGGACGCCTCGCCTGTCCCTCCCACCTGAGATTAATCCGTCTCAGGTGGGGGGGGTGTTACGCAAGAGGCTCCAGCACCGGGGGGCCAGGTGAGGCTGTGGGCGGAGCTTCAGCTATCAGACACGCTGACGTGGGGTTAGTTTATCAGGTTAACCCCCCCGGGGTCAGAGGTCAGGGGGCGTGGCCACACAGGTGAGAGGGTCCACATCTGGAGACACACTCACCTGTAACACACACACACTCACCTGTAACACACACATACAGACACACACTCACCTGTAACACACACATACACACACGTGTAACACACACACTCACCTGTAACACACACACAAACACCTGTAACACACACACACTCACCTGTAACACACACATACACACACGTGTAACACACACACTCACCTGTAACACACACACATAAACACCTGTAACACACACATACAGACACACACTCACCTGTAACACACATAAACTCCAGTAAACACACACAAACCTCTTTCCCTTCCCCTCCTCCCCCCCGTCTCACCCTCCCCCCTGTCTCACCCTCCCCCCATCTCACCCTCTCCCCCCGTCTCACCCTCTCACCTGTCTCACCTTCCTCCCCATCTCACCCTCTCACCTGTCTCACCCTCTTCCCCCTGTCTCACCCTCCCACCTGCCTCCCCCTCCCCCCTGTCTCACCCTCCCCCCTGTCTCACCCTCTCACCTGTCTCACCTTCCTCCCCATCTCACCCTCACCCCCCCGTCTCACCTTCCTCCTCGTCTCACCCTCTCACCTGCCTCCCCCTCCCCCCTGTCTCACCCCCTCACCTGTCTCACCCTCCCCCCTGTCTCACCCTCCTCCCCCTCCAGACTTCTGGCTTCGTCTCCAGGTTCAAGTTCAATCTGTGTTAATGGGATGAAGACCGGAGGAGCGAGGCTGCACCCCCGTGACTGCCCCCCCGTCCCCCATCGTCCCCCCTCCTCACCCCTCTCCCCCCCTCCTCCCCCCTCAGCGGCAGCACTTCCTGGTCCCCCTCCCAGAGGACCGCGGAAGTCTGCAGAAACACCGGCGGGTCCTGCGAGAGGGCCGGTGTGTTGTGGGGGGGTCGTGCCCCCCCCGGGACCCCCCTCACCCCCTCCTCACCCCCCTCACCCCCTCCTCACCCCCCTCACCCCCCTCACCCCCGTTAGCCGTTAGCATCACACAGCTCGTCTCGCAGCTCGTCGCCGCCGCGGATGCCTCTCCCCCCCCAGAGGACCCCCCCCGGGCCCCCCCCGGGCCCCCCCCGGGCCTACCGTCCACCGTGGGGCTGCTGTAGCGGGGCTGCTGGTTCTGATCCGGGACTCGGAGCTGCTCGGTCCGTCTTCCTGGAGCCCAGCCTCGTTACCCACAACACACCGCGGCTCTGAGCTCATGACCATATAAGGAGTGTGAGGAGAAAACAAGGGCCGCTGCACTTCCGGGAGGACACACACACACACACACACACACCCAGAGAGAGAGAGAGACACACACACACAGATAGACACACACACACACACACACACACACAGACAGATAGACACACACACACACAGATAGACACACACACCCAGAGACATAGACACACTCACAGAGAGGGAGATGCACACATGCACACACTCTCAGACACACACACCCAGAGACAGAGACACACACACACACACACACAGGCTCAGCGTGGGGTGGAGGTTGTCTTCAGGAATTCAGATTGTGTTAAAATTGTGTGATTTAAGTTAATTTAACTGTTGTGAACAGCAGCAGTAGAAGTGTGTGTGTGTGATGTGCCTGTGGTGTGTGTGTGTGGTGTGTGTGTGTGTGGTGTGCCTGTGGTGTGTGTGTGTGGTGTGCATGTGGTGTGCATGTGGTGTGTGCATGTGGTGTGTGTGCATGTGGTGTGTGTGTGGTGTGCATGTGGTGTGTGTGTGTGGTGTGTGTGTGTGTGGTGTGCATGTGGTGTGTGTGTGTGTGTGTGGTGTGTGTGTGTGGTGTGCATGTGGTGTGTGTGTGTGGTGTACGTGTGTGTGTGGTGTGCCTGTGGTGTGTGTGTGTGTGTGTGTGTGGTGTGCATGTGGTGTGTATGTGTGGTGTGCATGTGGTGTGTGTGTGTGGTGTGCCTGTGGCGTGTGGTGTGTGTGTGTGTGGTGTGCCTGTGGCGTGTGGTGTGTGTGTGGTGTGTGTGGTGTGCATGTGGTGTGTGTGTGAGTGTGTGTGTGTGTGTGTGTGGTGTGCATGTGGTGTGTGTGTGTGAGTGTGTGGTGTGCATGTGGTGTGTGTGTGTGTGGTGTGTGTGTGTGTGTGGTGTGCATGTGGTGTGTGTGTGTGTGTGTGTGTGTGTGTGTGTGTGGTGCTGAAGCTGTGGAGCAGCAGAAGGAGGGTCTGGAGCCGTGGTCCTCAACCATCTTTACTGAACACACACAGGCCTCAGAGGTGACCCGGCCTCTACAGCAGCAGCTCGTCCTTCATCAACGCCTCTCGACACTCTTATTCACAGTCGGTGGTGAACCCCCCCCCGCCTCGGACACCAGGGCCCCCCCCGCCTCGGACACCAGGGCCCCCCGCCTCGGACACCAGGGCCCCCCCCGAGGTCGGGGAATCTGGGGTGATACTGGGTTGAACGGGGTTAAACTGGACCCAGTGGGACCAGTGGAACCAGGGGGACCAGGGGGACCAGTGGGACCAGGGGGACCCCAGTGGGCCCAGAAGGACCAGGAGGTCCCCCTGGTCCTGGGGGGGTCTCATGGACATCCCAGACGCAGGACGAATCTGGACAAAAGTGGTGCGACAGGTGAGTCGAGGGTGAGACAGGGGCTCCTGCCCCCCCCCCTTAGTGGAGCAGCCTCAGGAGCGTCTTCTCGACATTCAAAGGGACTCCCAGGTCGTCCAGGGTCGTCCAGGTCCACCCCCCCCCGTCTGAAGGGTTAATCTCTACTCTTAATCTCTTGTTCCTGTCTGACCTGGAGGACCCCCCCGCTCTCAAACCCATAGTCCAGCTCCGGGCCCATCCAGGCCGCGGTGCCGGATCACCTCTAAAGTCTCAGAACCCAGAAAGTGTCAGAGGAGCCCAGGGGACCCCCCCAGGGACCCCCCCCCCAAAGGGACCCCCCCAGGGACCCCCCCAACAGACACCCTAAATCAAAGTGCATCAACATTAAATCACAGCTGGAATGTTGTCTTCTTCCCTCATCTGACTCCGCCCCCCCCACAGGAGGAAGGGGGGGGGGCTCTTCTGGCCCTCCTCCTCCTCCTGGGGGGGGGCTCTTCCGGCCCCCGGACCGACCCGGGGGCGTCACGGCGTGCCCGTCGACTCGCGGACGCGAACACACAAACATGCAGACGGGCGTTTGTGCAGCGGATGTGGGTCTTCATGCAGGTGTGTGTCCCTCAGAGCGGGGCGCCCACGCGCGGCCTCGCTGGCTTCACGCCACCCTTTTGTTCCAGTTTTCCCTCCGGAGGCTCCTCCCCCCCGCCGGTCGGTCGGTCGGCGACGGAGGAGGAGGAGGAGTACATTCTTCAGGTCTCTTAAATAAACGGGCGAAATCGTTCCTCTAGGTCGGCTCAGAGTGAGAGCACAGTGACGTCTAAGTCAGTACAGTGATGAGACAGCAAGTGTGTGTGTGTGTGTGTGAGAGAGTGTGAGTGTGAGCGTGTGTGAGTGAATGTGTGTGTGTGTGTGAGTGAGTGAATGTGTGTGTGTGTGAGCGTGTCTATGTGCATGTGCTTGCATGTGTGAGCGTGCTTGAGTTCATGAGTGTGTGTGTGTGTGTGTGAGTGTGTGTGTGTGTGAGTGTGTGTGTGTGAGCGTGTGTGTGTGAGAGTGTGTGTGTGTGAGAGTGTGTGCGTCTATGTGTGTGTGTGTGTGTGTGTTCTCCATCCCTTCATCCTCCACAGGTGTGAGGTGTTTGTGCGTGGACAGAAGCTTGGAGCGGGAAGCGTGCGTGACGTTTACGGGAGGTCCGTTTCTGTCCCTGAAGGCATCGTGGGGCGCCCCCCCGCCTCCTCCGTCGCTATAGCAACTCCTCCCGCTGCTTCTTGCCCCAGGCGGGGCCCTGGCCGTTCCTCAGGGAGCCGTTCTGGGGCCTCAGGAGGTGCCCGCGCTCCTGCTCGTTCCACGGGGCGCCGTTGTGCCCGTCCTCGCTGTCCAGGTCGGAGTCCGAGCGCATGAGGGCCGAGGAGGTGGGGGCGGGCATGGGCTTGAGCCGGGCTGGGGGGGGCAGAGAGAGAGGGTCTGAAGCGGGCCCCTGGCCGGGGCCCCGGGGGCCGGTCTTACGGGGCTCACCTGCTCTGGGCGGCTGCAGCTCCAGCGCGTCCTGCTCGTCCGCCTCCAGCATCTTGTACCTGCTCTTGCTCCTGCGCGCTTTGCTCCTCCGCCTGAGAGGGACACCACGGGTCAGACGGGCCGTGCCCCCCCCGGAGGAAACGCAAGTGGGGTCAAAGGTCGCCGGGTCACACGGGTTTCTGCTGAATCGGCTGAGGGATCGTCATGGCAACGCCCGGTCGTTTAAACGACAAAGGGCGTTTTTTATAGCGCGTGTTACGGCTCTGTGGCTGCTTCAGGTTGGTTCAGGCGGTACCGTGCAGCAACAGGCTCCTGTTACCATGACAACCGCCCGGAGATGGTTGTCATGGTCCTGCAGGCGAGTGGGGGGCCTCTGACCCTTTGACCTCTGCGGCCTCCGCCACCACCGACACCCCGCGCTCACGGACGCGCGACACAGGCGGTGAACGCCCGAGGAGCGGCGCTCACCTTCTGCAGCAGCACACGACCCCCCAGACAACGGTTGCCACGGCGACCACAATCATGAAGGAGGCTATCGTGACGTAGAGCACGCTCCACTCTGAACACAAACACACAGAAAGTTGATCGTTAATCTGAAGAAGTGTGTGTGTGTTGGTGTGTGAGTGAGTGTTGGTGTGTGAGTGTTGGTGTGTGTGTGTGAGTGAGTGTGTGTGTGTGTGTGTGTGTGTATGTGTATCTCTGTGTGCGTACGTGCGTGCGTGTGTGTGCGTGTCTGTGTGCGTGCATGTGTGTGTGTGTCTGTGTGTGAGCACGTGCGTGCGTGTGTGTGCATGTGTGTGTGTGTCTGTGTGTGAGCACGTGCGTGCGTGTGTGTGCATGTGTGTGTGTGTCTGTGTGTGAGCACGTGTGTGTGTGTGTGTGTGTGTGTGTGTCCACCCACCACAGTTACTCTCCATCTCTCCAAACTGCGCTCTGATGAAGTTCTCCATCCAGAACGGGCGGCAGACGCAGCGCCGTGAGAACGGGTCGCACTCGCCGTGACCCGAGCAGTTGAGCTGACAGACTGGGGGGGGGGGCGTTAACCGACATGAGCTGCAGGGCGTCAACAGCGGCGGTCGATACGCACCGACTGTATCCACCCGCCGCGCCCTGAAGATGAGGAAGTCGTTCTTCTGCTTGCGCAGCTTGTTGCGCAAGCTCAGCGCGACGCTGCGGCCGGACAGGGGGGGGCGCCCCGGGCCTCCCGACACCAGGAGGACCAGACGGGTACTGCGGGGGGGAGATGGTGACGGGGGTTCTAGACGGGGAGGGGGGCGTGCCGACCCACCTGTACTCGTTGAAGGCGCCGATCTCCCTGACGACGATGTCGCTGTCCAGCACGCCCAGCAGCACGCCGATCTGCCGCAGCAGCATGTCGCGCTGGCGCTGAGAGATCCGGGACACGGCCGCCTCCAGCACCACCTCCACCAGGTCGCGCTCGTACAGATCTAACGGGGGGGGTGAGCGCGTGTGGGGCTGTGCAGCAGCAGGCGGGGGGGGCGTACCTGGGCGGACCTCCACGGCGCCCCTGCTGGAGCTGCTCTGGCCCTTGGTGTCGGTGACGGTCAGCGTGAAGCTGTACTTGCCCTCCACCAGGTTGCCCAGGAACAGCACCGCCTGGTGGTCAGAGTTGTTCAGCACGTCCTGTGGGGGGGGGGGGGCAAAGACGGCGTCAGGGGCGGGGCCCGGATGGCGCGGGCGTGCGAGGGCGGCGCACTCACCCCAGCAGCAGGGCTGGTGTCGTCCCGGGTCCACAGGTAGCTGACCCCCCCCTTGTCGTCGGAGGAGCGGGATCCGTCGAGGAGCGCGGTCCTCACGGGCAGAGCTATAGGTGGACTGGACATAACATGGGCTACTGGTGGTTGGTCCCTTTCTGGTGGAAATATTATCAGTACGCCTCAAAGAGCTGAAGGTCAATCAAGGTCACAACAGAGGACACGAGACTGGACGACACGAGGCCACACACAACGAGGACACGCCGGGGGGGGGGGCACAGAACAGTCTCAAGAACAGGACAACGTACGGTGGTTTCAGTCCTGAACACACATGGTGAGTACTGCAGTACACTCATCAGTACTGCAGTACACTCATCGGTAGTGTAGTACACTCATCGGTACTGCAGTACACTCATCGGTACTGCAGTACACTCATCAGTACTGCAGTACACTCATCAGTACTGTAGTACACTCATCAGTACTGCAGTACACTCATCAGTACTGTAGTACACTCATCTGTACTGCAGTACACTCAGTACTGTAGTACACTCATCAGTACTGCAGTACACTCATCAGTACTGTAGTACACTCATCAGTACTGCAGTACACTCATCAGTACTGTAGTACACTCATCAGTACTGCAGTACACTCATCAGTACTGCAGTACACTCATCAGTACTGTAGTACACTCATCTGTACTGCAGTACACTCAGTACTGCAGTACACTCATCAGTACTGCAGTACACTCATCAGTACTGTAGTACACTCATCAGTACTGCAGTACACTCATCAGTACTGTAGTACACTCATCTGTACTGCAGTACACTCAGTACTGTAGTACACTCATCAGTACTGCAGTACACTCATCAGTACTGTAGTACACTCATCAGTACTGCAGTACACTCATCAGTACTGTAGTACACTCATCAGTACTGCAGTACACTCATCAGTACTGTAGTACACTCATCAGTACTGCAGTACACTCAGTACACTCATCAGTACTGCAGTACACTCATCAGTACTGCAGTACACTCATCAGTACTGCAGTACACTCATCAGTACTGCAGTACACTCACCTTCCCTGACGATCACGGTGACGGTGTCGCTGCTCTGCAGCTTCCTCTCGTCCGTCACCGTCAAGGTGAACTCATACGTGCCCACCTCCAGCCCCGTCACCGTGGCAACTGCCCCGTCCGCGTTCTCGATCTTCACCCCCTCCGGGCCCCTGGAGGACAGACGGACGCAGACGTGGGACGGCGCGTCCTCGTCCCCCGGCCGTGGCGACGCGGACTGACCTGATCTGCGTCCAGTGGTAGGAGGCGATCTTCTGGTCGTCGGTGCTCTTGCTGCCGTCCAGCGTGGTGCGGTCCACGGGCAGCGTCAGCTCTTTCTCCGGCCCCGCGTCGGCCACCGGCGGCTTGTTGTTCTCTGGCGAGGGGAGGGGGACAAGCCCGTGAAGGGGGCGAACCCCGCCGCGGCGGTGGGTCGGCGGCGGGCGGCGCTCACCTGGCTGCACGATGACGGTCACCTGGGCCGTGTTCTGCTGGCCGGCCGAGTCGGTCACCGTCAGCTGGAAGGTGTAGTCGCCCTCCTGCATCGCCGACAGCTGCAGGACCGGCGTCCGCACGCCCTGGCGAGCACAAACAGCCGCCGCCGTCAGCCGCCGCCCGCCCCCCGCGGGCCGAACGGGGAGGGGCGGGGCCTCACCTGCATCTCCACCACCTTGTCCTTGCTCTCGGGGCTCAGAGACCACTCGTAGGAGAGGGAGTCGTGGTCGTCCGTGCTCTGGTTACCGTTCAGGCTGATGGAGTTACGGGGCAACTGGATGACCTGGACACCCGGAAACGGGCGTGACACCGGGAAACGGGCGTTACAACGGGAAACGGGGGTTACACCGGGAAACGGGGGTTACACCGGGAAACGGGCGTGACACCGGGAAACGGGGGTTACACCGGGAAACGGGCGTTACACCGGGAAACGGGCGTGACACCGGGAAACGGGGGTTACAACGGGAAACGGGCGTGACACCGGGAAACGGGGGTTACAACGGGAAACGGGCGTGACACCGGGAAACAGGTGGTGCAAGTGTTTTATCCCTGCTTATAGCAACACACACTCATACACACATACACGGTCATACACTCATATACACACACATACACACTCATACATACACACACGAACGCACACTCTCTCACACACACACACCCACTCACTCACACACACTCACACACACACACACACACACACTCTCACTCACACACTCACACACTCACTCACACACACTCACACACACTCACACCCTCACTCACACCCTCTCACTCACACTCACCCTCACACACACACACACTCACACACACACACTCACACACTCACACACACACACACTCACACTCACACTCACACACACACACTCACAGACTCACACACACACTCACACACACTCACACTCACACACACTCACACACACGTACACTCACACCCTCACTCACACACTCACCCTCACACAAACCCACACACACACACTCACCCTCACACACACACACTCACACACTCTCACACACACTCACACACACACACTCACCCTCACACACACGCACTCACACACACACACTCACACTCACACACACTCACACACACTCACACACACACTCACACACACACTCACACACACTCACACACACACACACACTCACACTCACACACACCCACACACTCACCCTCACGCACTCACACACACACTCACACACTCACACACACACACTCACACTCACACACACCCACACACTCACCCTCACACACATGCACTCACACACACTCACACACACACACTCACACCCTCACACTCACACACACTCACACACACACACTCACACACTCTCACACACACCGTCTGCCCCCTGTCATGTGATCTAAGCACACTTCCACAGAGCCCCCCCCCCATGCTGCCCCTGCGGCGCCCTGACCTGGTTGGGGCCGGCGTTGGCCACGGGCGGGTAGTCCTTGGCCTTGTTGACGGACAGCGCGGCCTGGGTGGAGCTGCTGGCCCCGTCAGAGTCGGTGACCGTCAGGCTGAGGAGGACAGCGAAGCAGCGCGTCAACACACTGGCCCCCGCTCCCCCCAGCCCGACCCGTGCCCACCTGAAGGTGTAGTTCCCAGGCACCAGGCTGGTGAGGGTGAGCACGGCGGTGTCAGCAGAGATCTTCTCCTCACGCAGGGGACCTTTGACCTCCTCCCAGTGCCACGCCACCACCCTGTCGTCGTCGGTGCTCTCTTCAACGCAGGAGAGGTGGCGATGCGTTTAAGAGCACGGCAGAAAAAAAGGAACCCGGAGTCGTGCGGACACTCACGGCTGCCGTCGATCACGGTGGAGCTGGTTGGCAGGAAGATCTCCTGGAATTTCGGTGAAACCACGGCAACAGGAGGCTTGTTTACTCGAGGCTCTGCGGGGCGGAGAGAAGAGACCGGCTGGTCCGTTACAGCCCGAGGCAGCGGGATTTGAACCCCCAGGGAAACTCCACCAGAGGCTTGGCTCACCCACAGCCGATCATTACAAGCTTCATCAAACCAGTTCAACCATTAAAGGTTGGCCTCACCTGGTTTGACGGTGACGTTGACGTAACCTTTTCCGTGAGCCCCCTCCAGGTCCACCGTCACTTCAAACTCATACAGCCCCACAGTCAGCTGGGGGGGGGCAACCAGTCAGGCACAGCTGATGAGATACACCTCCACTGGGCCCTCAGGGGGGGGTGGAGGAGGTGGAGGTGACAGAGGAGGGGGAGGAGGTGAAGGAGGATGGGGAGGGGGAGGTGAAGGAGGTAGAGGTGAAGGAGGATGGGGAGGGGGGAGGAGGAGGAGGAGGTGGAGATAGAGGTGAAGGTGAAGTAGGTGGAAGTGGAGGTGAAGGAGCAGGTATAGGTGGAGGAGGTGAAGTAGGTGGAGGTGGAGGGTGAGTGTACCTTGCTGAGCTTCAGCGTCCTGCTGTGCCTCTCCTCCATCACCCCGCTGTAATCTTTGGGGTGAGTGATCAGATGCCACTCGTATGTATATTTGGTCCCTGAGGAGACACAGCAACAATCAGTAACCAACTAGAGGGCATCAGGAGAACATCAGGAGAGCATCAGGAGAGCATCAAGAGAGCATCAGGAGAGCATCAGGAGAGCATCAGGAGAGCATCAGGAGAGCATCAGGAGAACATCAAGAGAGCATCAGAACGTCAGAAGAACATCAGGAGAGCATCAGGAGAACATCAGGAGAGCATCAGGAGAGCATCAGGAGAACATCAGGAGAACAACAGGAGAGCATCAGGAGAGCATCAGGAGAACATCAGGAGAACATCAGGAGAGCATCAGGAGAGCATCAGGAGAGCATCAGGAGAGCATCAGGAGAACATCAGGAGAGCATCAGGAGAACATCAGGAGAGCATCAGGAGAACATCAGGAGAACATCAGGAGAGCATCAGGAGAACATCAGGAGAGCATCAGGAGAACATCAGGAGAACATCAGGAGAACATCAGGAGAACATCAGGAGAGCATCAGGAGAACATCAGGAGAACATCAGGAGAACATCGTCAAAAAGGAGGAGGGGACCATCGTAGGGGCTGAACAGTCAAACCAACACCAGGTCATCCACCTGGACCAGAACGGCAGCTTGGTGGTCTTTTTACCTTCTGGGGGTGTCGGGATAACGAAGGCGTTGAGTTCCACTTCGTCCCGGGGAAGCGTGACCTCGACGCTCTCTCCTGCAGACACCACCAGCTCCCTGGTCCTGCCTGGTTCAAACACAGAGCAGGAGGACCTCTGACACACGAAGCTGCAGGAGCACGACACCACAGCAGACACTGGAGCGCCTGGTCCCTGATCTGACCCTACACCATCTCCACAACCCCGGTTTCAGCTCCAGACACCGGGGCAGGAACCTGGGAGGAACCGCTCCTGTCTGGAGCTCCATGGTGGACACCAGGACAGGAACCTGAGAGGAACCACTCCTCTCTGGAGCTCCATGGTGGACACCAGGACAGGAACCTGGGAGGAACCGCTCCTGTCTGGAGCTCCATGGTGGACACCAGGACAGGAACCTGGGAGGAACCGCTCCTCTCTGGAGCTCCATGGTGGACACCAGGGCAGGAACCTGGGAGGAACCACTCCTCTCTGGAGCTCCATGGTGGACACCAGGACAGGAACCTGGGAGGAACCACTCCTCTCTGGAGCTCCAGGGTGGACACCAGGGCAGGAACCTGGGAGGAACCGCTCCTGTCTGGAGCTCCATGGTGGACACCAGGACAGGAACCTGGGAGGAACCGCTCCTGTCTGGAGCTCCATGGTGGACACCAGGACAGGAACCTGGGAGGAACCGCTCCTGTCTGGAGCTCCATGGTGGACACCGGGGCAGGAACCTGGGAGGAACCGCTCCTGTCTGGAGCTCCATGGTGGACACCAGGACAGGAACCTGGGAGGAACCGCTCCTCTCTGGAGCTCCTGCTTCGACGTTTGCGTCTCCAGGAGAGCTGCTGTGTGTGTCCACAGGGCGGTGGATGGAGAGGCGTCTGCTCCTCTCCACGTTTATCCAGCGGTGAGGAGCCCTTGAGAACCCCACAGGAGGTTTCTGGGTCCCGACCCTGGAGCAGGGACTGGGCTGGGCCCAGGACTGGGTCCTGGAAGCGGCCCTTGGGGGGAGATCCCCCCCCAGCCTGAAGCCTGTGGAGGGGGCGGGGCCTCACTCCCCCTTCATTCATGCGCTCTGGCCCAGACGTTTGACGCTGAGGGGGACGACTCCAAACGCTGTGCTGTAACACCTGACACACCTGAGAGTGCACCTGCTGACAGGCCTGAGACAACACCGGTCTGAAGGTGAGAAACCATGAAACCATGGCGACCGTTTCAGAGGAGCGCAGCGAGCTGTTGTCTTTCAGGGAGGACGAGGTGGCGCCCACACGAGTTATTCCTGTTTGGAGAAGCCCAGCAGGTCTCAGCACATTCCTCAGGCCAGCAGCTGTGGAGCTCCACACACTCCAGCTCAGCCCTCCATCTGGAAATAACACCGCCCCCCCGTGGCCCCGCCCCCATGGCCCCGCCTCCCGTGGCGAAGGTGAAGGTGATGATGCTGATGATGAACGTGAGGACACGTCACCGCAGCTGCAAACATCTGGCCCAACAGGGCTCGCTCACCGGCTGCGGTCGGAGCCTCCGTCGGCGCCGTGAAGGCGGCCGTGGGCGCGCCTGTGACGTCAGTGGCGTTGGAGGAAGGCGAGGCGTCCGCGGTGGGCGGAGGCTGCGACGGCGGCGCGTCCGCCCCCCCGGCGGTGGCGGCGCTGAGGTCCTGGGCTCCCCGGGGGAGCGTGGAGGGGCCGGGCCCCGCCGGGGTCGCCTCCAGCGTGGGCACCTGCTGCACAGGGACGAGGCCCGTTGGGGGCGGAGCTTGAGGAGCGGAACTCGCCGCCTCGGCCAACGTACCGCGTCTGTAGGGGCCCCGGTCCTCAGGCCGCCGCCTCCTCCGTGTTGGCCCCGCGGGGCTCTTCGCTGCCTCCTGATGACGGGACCCTTGGGGGGAGCAGACCACGCGAGTCAGACCCACATGTGGGGGGGGCGGGGCGGGGGGGGCGTCCACCTCACCTTGGACAGCAGCTGCAGGAGGCCCAGGGACTCCTGGTGGGGCTGGGGCAGCGAGCCCACGGAGCAGCCCCGCCCCCGCGCGCACCTGAGCAGCACGCAGCGGCCGCCCAGGCTCCACACGGCGCCGCAGCCCGGGCGCATGCAGCAGGACTCCCAGCAGGTGGCGCCGCCCCTCCCCACGACCAGCGGGCGCCAGCCCAGCGTGACGGCGCTGCTCCAGTGCAGCCCCAGGACCCCGCCCGTCACCCTGCAGACGCCCCCCGCCACACCTGCGGGTGAGGGAGGCTTCGTTAGGCCGGGTTAGTCCTGGTTCTGACGGACCCACGCCCCCCCCCCGCCCCCCTCGCCACAACGGTAGGAGGAGCCGCGGAGGTCCTGAGGCTCTTTCAGGACGGCACGCCGACTCAAGCGAGGCTGACGCAGCCGAGCGAGGCGGAGAGGAAGTGAGGCTCTTCCTGATCAGGGCGCCAAACGCCTCAGATCATCACGCCGCCTGACGAGACGGAAACGTGAGTGTGTTTGTGAGGGGGGGGGTGTTCCTGTCGCTCTGCTCAGATAATGTGAAAACAAACGGCCCTCTTAGGAAAATGGAGGACAAATCTGTTCTGCTTCTGGTCCACACACACACACACACACACACACACACACACACACACGTTAGTTATTTATCTGTCAGAGCTGCTTCTGCTCAGGGCAAGGCCGTCTACAGCAGGGGCCCTTCAGAACACACACACGTTTACAAGGGAAGCACACACACACACACGCATACACACACGCATACACACACACACACACACACACACACACTCTCTTCAGATTTCCTCAGATAGTCTTAGAACTGTTGCTGCCATGGCAACTTGAAAGTTGACTTCACCAGCCCGGGCAGCCAAAAACCAGACCCTGAACCTACGTGAGAGCGGACAGACGAGGTCGTTTAAGACCCGATGACCTCACGGTCCCACGGCGTCCCCCCGGCCCTTCTCAAACACGTCCACTGTCTCCTCACAGAGCCCCTATTGTCCTGCATTGTTGTGAAGCCACCGAGCAGAGCGGCATCAGTGAGACCGACCCCCACACACACACACACACACACACACACACACACACACACACACACACACACACACACACACACACACACACACACACACACACACACACACACACACACACACACACACACACACACACACACACACACACACACACACACACACACACACACACACACACACAGTGGGAGCTCAATCAGGCTTCTGTCTGGTCACCTCATTTCGTTGGAGCAGTAAACAGACCAAACCCACCCAAATCTAAAACATTGTGAGGGGGGGTTGAATCCTCCCTGAGCAATCAAAGGCGTGGAAACAAGTGCAGGCTGCTGTTTAGAGGTTACACACACACACACACACACACACACACACACACACACACACACACACACACACACACACAGGTGGCTATCTCTTATCAGTTCTCGGTCAACAAACTCGGTTAGTTTATTTTACCTGGGGGCGGAGCCAACAAGCAGCTCAGCCGCAGGAGCAGCAGCGGCGTGAAGCTCCAGGGAAGCAGCTTCAGACGTGCACAGGACATCTTTCACAAAACCTGAGAGGTGAACACAGAATTAACCCCATGTGGCACCGGGGGGGCGGGGTGAGCAGAAGGCAGGTCACCTTGCTCTCGTACGGCTGGAGTAAGTCGGGCCTCACGGAGCGGGGGGGCGAAGCGAGGCGAGGGGGCCGGGCAGCACCAGCGCTCATGGCCACTCCTGAACGCCGCAGAGGCCCAGACGCTCACATCTGCAGGGGCCAGACAACAGCTGCATCAGTTCCCATCCACACCAGGGTAAACAGAGAGGACACACACACACACACACACACACAGGTACAGGTGAGTGAGCGGCGGGCAGGAGAGGGACCCGACCCAACACCCCTCCTCCCCGTAGGATTCCGGCCCCGCTGGGACCTGACGCGACCCATTCCGGTTTCTCCTGACGACGTGACGACAGACAAAGCCTCCTCAGAGGAGCGCTCGTGGGATCAAACGAGAGCAAAGAAACCAGGCTGATAACCAAATGCCACGCAAATGAGGATAAACGGTGAAACTCTGCGTGGACCTGGGGTTGGCCCTCATAGAACCCTCAGAGAGGTTCTAGTGTGCTCCGAGGTCCAGCGGGTGACTTCAGCCTGGTCCCCCCCCCGGTCCTGGTCCTGCCCCCCCCCCGAAGCACCCTGCTCTTGTTGAAGGTAAAGTCTGTTTACACCCCGGTGACGCGTGTCTAATCACTCCACCTCAGCCCACGGCGCAGCACAAACAATCTTCACGCCGCACACGTGGAGGTTTACGCCAACGGCCCCGAGCGGCGACGTGATCCAGACCCCGGCAGGACGCCCTAGGGCGCCGTCGGCCCCCGTGGGGTCCACGGTGAAAGGAGGAGCGCGGCGGTGTTGAGGCTGGAACATTGTGTTCTCCCACGCAGACGTGGCCCCGAAGGCACCGCGGGGCCCCGGAGCGGCCCCCGCGCCCGCTCACAATCAAAGCCAGACGCCCGGCGTGATCGACATTCCGGTCTGGAGACCAGGCCCTGGGAACGCTGCCCGCCTCGCCGCACGCGCACATCTGGCGCAGAGAGCGCGGCGGTAACGTGAGGGGAGCGCTCCCAAAGAACGAGGTCGACGGCGACGGCGTGGGTGGGGTCTGGTCTCACCTGCGCGAGGCTCCGGGGTCTCCTCTGCTCCGCTTTGGCGAGGGCGAGCGGCGGGAGGAAGACTGGCGTGCGCGGGGCCCCTACGCCATCACACGCCTTCTGGACGGCGGCTCTTCCCTCACACAGCCTCCAGGGAAGGACCGGCCCTGGGACCAGCCCCCATCTCTGGGGGAGGACGGCCCCCCCCTTCCTTCAGCGGGCAGCGCGCCGGCGAGCCTCCGCGGGGGTTGGGGCTGGCCCGCTCTCCTCCTCGGTCAGCGCCGACCTCAGGGACACACTCCTGCTTCCCTTCACGCGGGCGTCTCCTCCTCCAGGCCTCTTATCTCCTCCGTCTGACGCTCGGGTGCTGCTGAATGGGGACGTGGACAGGTGGACATGTGGACAGGTGGACATGTGGACAGGTGGACAGGTGAGTGTCACCTGAGTGACTTGGGACCAACAACCACACACACCAGGGCAAAGGTGCACACTTGTGTCAAGGTGAGAGCTTCTCCTGAGCGCTGGGGGACTCGAAGCCCGTCAGGACTCTCACCAAGTGGAGGGTCTAGAGCCCCCCCTCTGCCCCCCCCCTCTGCCCCCCCCATGCTGCTGGAGCTCGACGGTCAAAGAGAACCAAGCGCGTCGTGAGCACCAGTATCGGGTCACATTCCACCCAAAATGGAGGGCTCCTGCTTCACGTGCTGAGGGTGTGTGGAGGGTCCTGTTAGGAGGCGCCTTGGGTGGGAGAGACAGACCTGACGGGGGGGGCCTGGGGGGGGCCCCGGGGCTGCAGCGGGGCTGCAGGAAGCAGGCTGCAGCAGCGGCAGCAGGGCCAGGCTGCAGCCGTCCACCTGTTTAATCCCGGATCTGCAGGCGCCTCCGGCCGCCGTCCGGGACGCGATGAGGCCGGGCCCGAGCCGAACCGACCCGCCCGGACCCGCGGGGGGACTCACCTCAGAGGGGGAGGACCGGGACCGGGACCGGGACCGGGACCAGGACCGGGACGAGGACCGGGACCAGGACGGCTCCAGCTGACGCTCGCTGTCAACGGCGCTTCCGGCCGGCGCCTTCGCAATAAAAGCCCGAAGACGCGGCCCAAACGGACGCTCTTCCGCCAGCAGAAACGCGCTTTTTGGGGGGCGAGCGGCGGGTTCGGGGGCCTCCGCCGCACGGGGCGGGTGAGCCCGGGTCGCAGCGCAGACACGGACCGGACCCGAACCACGACCGACGTCGCGAATTACACTGAAGGGGTGTGTTTAATCCCGCCACTTCCGGTGGCGACTGCGTACCCGACCTCTTTAAACGCGATGAATTGATCCATCTACTAATGCCGACACATTTTAAACGCGCGTTAAAACCAGAAAATGGAGAAAAAAATCTCTTTATTGGTTAAAAAAAAGAAAAAAAAAACCTTCGTATCGCCATTTCAACTCGGACCAAAATGGCGCCTCCGCGGCTGAAGAAGCTGCGCTGTGATTGGCTGCTCGCGGAGGAAGGCGCGTTTCCATTGGCTCCCGGGAGCCTTGTTTTGATCTGCACTTCCTCAAAGCCCTCGCGAGCGTGTTGCTGCCGCACGAGGACTGAAAACGACGTAAGATCTTTACTGAAATAAACCTTCTACCCCCTCACCAGAACCCTCACCAGAACCCTCACCAGAACCCTCTCCTAAGGGCTCTTCTCAGGATTTATTCAAACCCAGATCAAGGCCTCTCCGGCTGATCAAAGCCACCCGCTTTGATGTGGCTCCTTGTTGTGTCTCGAGCTGTCAGCCCGAACTTTGTTGTTTCTTTGAAGTTTTAATCTGGACTCTCTGTTAATCCGTAGAGATCCATGGCTGAGGGCACCGAGGTCTCGGCGGTGGTGGGGGACGACCCCCCGGGACCGGAGGATCCACCGGGGAGCGGAGGAGGTTCTGGGGGGGGTCCTGGAGGTTCTGGGGGGGCGTGTGGAGGACCTGAGGGACCTGAGCGGGGGTCTGGAGGACCAGAGGGACCAGAGGGGGGGTCTGGAGGACCTGAGGGACCTGAGGGGGGTCTGGAGGACCAGAGGGACCAGAGGGGGGGTCTGGAGGACCAGAGGGGGGGTCTGGAGGACCAGTGGGGGGGTCTGGAGGACCCGAGGGGGGTCTGGAGGACGTGAGGGACCAGAGGGGGGGTCTGGAGGACCCGAGGGGGGGTCTGGAGGACCAGAGGGGGGGTCTGGAGGAGGCTTGACCGATGCCCAGACTGAGCTGCTGGAGAGGTGTCTCCACTCACTGCAGCACGCCAACAACGACAGCCACACGTTAGCTGCTCTTCTGCTGGTGAGACTCGTTCCTGATCGTTGGGTCAACCTGTCGGCCCAACTAGTCCTGGACTAGTCTGGTCTGGTCTGGACTAGTCTGGTCTGGTCTGGTCTCGACTAGTCTGGTCTGGACTAGACTGGTCTGGACTAGTCTGGTCTGGACTAGACTGGTCTGGACTAGTCTGGTCTGGTCTGGTCTAGTCTGGACTAGTCTGGTCTGGTCTGGTCTAGTCTGGACTAGTCTGGTCTGGTCTGGTCTAGTCTGGACTAGTCTGGTCTGGTCTAGTCTGGTCTGGTCTGGTCTAGTCTGGACTAGTCTAGTCTGGTCTGGTCTAGTCTGGACTAGTCTGGTCTGGTCTAGTCTGGACTAGTCTGGTCTGGACTGGTCTGGTCTAGTCTGGACTAGTCTGGTCTGGACTAGTCTGGTCTAGTCTGGTCTGGACTAGTCTGGTCTAGTCTGGTCTGGACTAGTCTGGTCTGGTCTAGTCTGGACTAGTCTGGTCTGGTCTAGTCTGGTCTGGTCTGGACTAGTCTGGTCTGGACTAGTCTGGTCTGGTCTGGTCTAGTCTGGTCTGGTCTAGTCTGGACTAGTCTGGTCTGGTCTAGTCTGGTCTGGTCTGGACTAGTCTGGTCTGGTCTGGACTGGTCTGGACTAGTCTGGTCTGGACTAGACTGGTCTGGACTAGACTGGTCTGGTCTGGACTAGTCTGGTCTGGTCTGGACTAGTCTGGTCTGGTCTGGTCTAGTCTGGTCTGGACTAGTCTGGTCTGGACTAGTCTGGTCTGGACTAGTCTGGTCTAGTCTGGTCTGGTCTGGACTAGTCTGGACTGGTCTGGTCTGGTCTGGACTAGTCTGGTCTGGTCTGGACTAGTCTGGTCTGGACTAGTCTGGTCTGGTCTGGTCTAGACTAGTCTGGTCTGGACTAGTCTAGTCTGGACTAGTCTGGTCTGGTCTGGACTAGTCTGGTCTGGACTAGACTGGTCTAGTCTGGTCTGGTCTGGACTGGTCTGGTCTGGTCTGGTCTGGACTAGTCTGGTCTGGACTGGTCTGGACTGGTCTGGACTGGTCTGGTCTGGACTGGACTGGTCTGGTCTGGTCTGGACTAGTCTGGTCTGGTCTGGACTGGTCTGGTCTGGTCTGGACTAGTCTGGTCTGGTCTGGTCTGGACTAGTCTGGTCTGGTCTGGTCTGGACTAGTCTGGTCTGGTCTAGTCTGGACTAGGCTGGTCTGGTCTGGTCTAGTCTGGACTAGTCTGGTCTGGACTAGTCTGGTCTGGACTAGACTGGTCTGGTCTGGACTAGTCTGGTCTGGTCTAGTCTAGTCTGGTCTGGTCTGGACTAGTCTGGTCTGGTCTGGTCTAGTCTGGTCTGGTCTGGACTGGTCTGGTCTGGTCTAGTCTGGTCTGGACTAGTCTGGTCTGGTCTGGACTAGTCTGGACTGGTCTGGACTAGTCTGGTCTGGTCTGGTCTGGACTAGTCTGGTCTGGTCTGGTCTGGTCTGGACTAGTCTGGTCTGGTCTGGTCTGGTCTGGACTAGTCTGGTCTGGTCTAGTCTAGTCTGGTCTGGTCTGGACTAGTCTGGTCTGGTCTGGTCTAGTCTGGTCTGGTCTGGACTGGTCTGGTCTGGTCTAGTCTGGTCTGGACTAGTCTGGTCTGGTCTGGACTAGTCTGGACTGGTCTGGACTAGTCTGGTCTGGTCTGGTCTGGACTAGTCTGGACTGGTCTGGTCTAGTCTGGTCTAGTCTGGTCTAGTCTGGTCTGGTCTGGTCTGGTCTGGTCTAGTCTGGTCTAGTCTGGTCTGGTCTGGTCTGGTCTGGTCTGGTCTAGTCTGGTCTGGTCTAGTCTGGACTAGTCTGGTCTGGTCTGGTCTGGTCTGGTTAGTTAAACCAGCCTAACCACCCGTGTGCCCCCCTCCAGGTGACCCGGGTGTGTCCTGCGGACCAGCTGGACCGGCCCACGCTCAAGCGCGTCTTCGAGGCCGTGGGTCTGGACCTCCCGGCCCGTCTGCTGGTGACGGCCCTGGGGGGCCCCGACCCGGCGGGCCTGCCCCCCCCCCAGCTGCTGTCCCTGGGCACGGCCCTGCTGGCCGCCCTCAGCACCGACCCCGACCTGGCCTCGCGCCCCCAGCTCCTCGCCACCGTGCCCGTCCTGCTGGGCCTGCTGGCGGGCGACCCGGCGGCCCGGCGGGACCCGGACGGCGCCGCCCGCCCGGCGCCGGGCGTCGACGGTGACCCCGAGGGCGAGGGCGGAGGCCCCGCCCCCCCCGACGCGGCCGTGGTCGCCGACTGCTACCAGGTGCTGGCCGCCGTGTGCGCGCTCCCCAACGGGCCGGACCAGCTCCTGACCCGCGGCGCCGTCCCCGCCCTCTGCCGGGCCGCGGAGCGGGGCGGCGCCGACGGGCGGCGGCGGGCGCTGGACCTGCTCGGCTGCCTGCTGACGGGCGGCGCCGCGGAGAAGGCGTGGAGCCGCCACGCGGCGCAGCTGCTGCCCCTCCTCACGCGGCTCTCCGAAGAGTTCTGCCGGGCCTCGGACCGGGACCGGCTGGACCTGTGCGCCCCGCTGGTCCAGTTCGTCCCCCCGGCGGGCGCCGACGGCGAGGAGCTGCGGGCGGCGGCGGCCCGCGTGTGGGCGGGGCTGAGGCCCCTGGTGCAGTCCAAGCTGACCCCGGCGCAGATCGGACCCGTCCTGGTTCTGAGCGCCTGCCTGCTGGACCTGTGCGGGTGGGAGCCGGCGGGCCCGCCCAAGTTCTGCTGCCTGCTGGTGAACCGGGCCTGCGTGGAGGTCCGGATGGGCCTGGAGGAGCCGCCCGGCCACGGGCCCGGACCGGACCTGCAGCGCACGCTCACAGGTACCGGCGCCGCTCGGGTCGGGTCAGGTCGGGTCGGGGGTCGGACCTGCTGACGGTCCTTCTGGTTCCAGGCTGTTATCGGATCATGGAGGCCGCCATGGAGCAGGCGTGCTGCGGAGGGGCGGCGCCAGGGCCCGGGGCGGCGCCGGGGGGGTCCGGGTCGGCGCCGACCCGTCTGACGTTGGCCCAGAGCCGGCAGGTCCTGGGGGTCCTGGAGGAGGCCTTCAACGCTCTCATCTTCTACCTGCAGCAGGTGAGCCGACCCGCCTCGGCGCCGACCCGCCTCGGCCCCCCTCACCCCCCCCCCTGCCCCCCCAGGTGGACCCCGACCCCGGCGCCGACCCGTTTGTCTTCGCCACCTTCCGCTGCCTGTGCTCGTGGCTGGCCGAGGAGACGTCCTGCCTGAGGGCGGAGGTGACGGCGCTGCTGCCCGTGCTGGTCCGGTACGCGGGGGGCGGGGCCTCGGAGGGGGACCGCCCGGACCGGACCTCCCCCGGGTCGGCGTGGACGAGGACGGACGCCCTCAGGTGAGCGCCGGGGCGCCGCGGCGGGGCGCCCTGACCCCTCCCTGACCCCCCACCCCCGCGCGTGTGTGTGTGTGTGTGTGTGTGTGTGTGTGTGTGTGTGTGTGTGTGTGTGTGTGTGTGTGTGTGTGTGTGTGTGTGTTCAGGTACCTCCTCCCGGCGCTGTGTCACCTGACGGCGGAGGACGCCCCCAGGAGGGTTCTGATGGCGCTGGGCGTCCCGGCGCTGCTGGTCGACTTCCTGCGGCGGCGCTGGGAGGCGCTGCGGGGGCGGGGCGAGGCGGCGGCGGCGGGCGGCGACGCCAGCATGGAGACGGCGTGCTCCGTGCTGCTCAACCTGGCGGTGACGGAGCCGGCGCTGGTCCGGTCAGTGGGCGGGGCCCGCCGGGCAGCGCGGCGGGCCCCGCAGGTGCCGACCGGCGTGCTCTCCCTTCCAGGGCGGACCCGTCCTTCGCGGCGCTGGAGGAGCTGCTCGGGCGCGCGCTGCCCGTCCTGGTGCACAAGCCCCGCCTCCTGGTGCTGGGCGCCAACTTCTGCACCCTGGGCCTGATGGTCGGGCGACTGCGGCCCACGCCAGGTGAGACGCCGCCGCCGAACCCTTCGCCGTTGGGCTCTTCTGAGGTCTGACCCCTCCCCCTCAGCTCCGGGCGGGGCCAGCCAGCGGCGCTTCTTCTCCGCCGCCCTCGTGTTCCTGCGCGGCGCCCTGGACGCAGGCTCCGCCCCCGGGCCCCTGGGCATCAGCGGCGTGTGGGAGGAGCGCTGGGCGGAGGCGGCGGAGCTGTGGCGCCTGGGCGTGCAGGCGCTGGGGGGCGTGGTGCGCGCCCAGCCCTGGGCGGCGCCGCTGCTGCGGGAGGAGGGCTGGCTGCAGCAGGTGGCGGGGCTGCTGGCGCGCTGCTGCGCGCTGCCCGACGCACACACGCGCGACGCGCTGGAGGAGGCGCTGTGCGCGGCGGCGGAGCGCTGCCCCGCCTGCAGGCGGGACATCGGACACACGATGAGGAGCGGCGAGGGCGCCCTGAGGAGCATGAAGAACCTGGAGAAGCTGGTGGAGGCGCAGTGAGGCCTCCTCACCTGGTGGAGGCGCAGTGAGGCCTCCTCACCTGGTGGAGGAAGAGGTGGTGGAATAAAGAGATATTTTCTTTACCTCCGTTCTCCTTCTGTTTGTTTCCTCCATCATGGACCCGAGTCCTGGAGGGTTCAGAGTGTGGCCCAGCTCTGGGGCGGTCCCTCTCTTCTGGGGCTCCCTCCATCCCTCCTCCAACCTCCATCCCTCCTTCTTTCCTTCCTCTTCATCTACCCCAGGGGTCTCCAGGTCCCCCCTGGTCTAGAGGGTCCAGATCAGAGGTCTCCAGGTCCCCCCCAGAGGTCCGTGAGGCTGCAGGTTCTGGTCCAACCCAGCAGCAGCAGCACCAGACTGGACTCACTTCATCAACTCATCTGAGTCTTCAACAGCTGACTGGTCAAACTGGGTGAGCTGGACTGGTGGAACCAGAACCTGCAGTGTGGTCCAGTCCAGCTCAGGGTGTGGACATGACTGGTGAACCTCACAGCTGATGACATCACAGCTGATGACATCACAGCTGATGACATCACTGAACATCACTGAACACAAACATGCGACAAGAATCCTGCAAACTTGATCTGAAAGTGTTCTTCAGTTGTCTGACACCATAACTAGTGTGTTGTTGTTGTCTTTACCTCCATCCTCCTTGTGTGTGTTCATGTCTTCTCCACCATAAACGTGTCCACATGGACCTGAGTCCTGGTGAGTTCAGAGGGTTTCTCCTCAAACCTTGAGGGTGATCAGGACCTGAAGAGTCTGGGGTGGTCCCTCTCTTCTGGAGCTCCCTCCATCCCCCCTCCTCCATCCCTCCATCCTTCCTTCCTTCCTCTTCATCTACACCAGGGGTCTCCAGGTCCCCCCCAGAGGGCCGTGAGGCTGCAGGTTCTGGTCCCACCAGTCCAGCTCACCCAGTTTGACCAGTCAGCTGTTGAAGACTCAGATGAGTTGATGAAGTGAGTCCAGTCTGGTGCTGCTGCTGCTGGGTTGGACCAGAACCTGCAGCCTCACGGACCTCTGGGGGACCTGGAGACCCCTGGGGGACCTGGAGACCTCTGGGGGAACTGGAGACCCTGGGGGGGACCTGGAGACCTCTGGGGGGACCTGGAGACCCCTGGGGGACCTGGAGACCTCTGGGGGACCTGGAGACCCCTGGGGGACCTGGAGACCCCTGGGGGACCTGGAGACCCCTGGGGGACCTGGAGACCTCTGGGGGGACCTGGAGACCCCTGGGGGACCTGGAGACCTCTGGTCTACAATGGAGACCCCTGGGGGACCTGGAGACCTCTGGGGGGACCTGGAGACCTCTGGGAGGGACCTGGAGACCTCTGGGCGGGACCTGGAGACCCCTGGGGGACCTGGAGACCCCTGGGTGGGGACCTGGAGACCCCTGGGGGGGACCTGGAGACGTCTGGGGGGACCTGGAGACCTCTGGTCTACAATGGAGACCCCTGGGGGGACCTGGAGACCTCTGGGGGACCTGGAGACCTCTGGGGGGGACCTGGAGACCCCTGGGGGGACCTGGAGACCCCTGGTCTACGGTGGAGACCCCTGGTCTCCGTCTCGGTCCCGTCACTTCCCACCGTCGCCACCAGGTGGCGCAACGAGACCTGTTTGGCCCCGCCGCGCCTCGCGCCGTCAGACCTGCAGGTTCTTGTTCCCCCCGTTCGCCCCCACGCGCGGTCGGAGGCGCGTGCCCCCCCGGGACCGACAACCGCGGTCCGCTCCGACGCGCAGAGCCGGAGTCGCTCTCCCGGTGGGTGTCGCCCTGGTGGGCGCGTCACAGAGTCCCCGGGGGGCCCTCCTGACCGTGACTGAAGTTGTTCGTCCCGGGGAGTCCTGCCCCCCCCCCCCCTCCCCCACGCGTCCCTACAAACTCGCGCGCCGCCGCGCCTCGCGCTCACTCCTCCCGCACCTTCAGCCGCGTCCTCTCGGAGCCCGCCAGCATGCTCTGGAAGTCCCGCACCAGGACCGACGGTCTGCAGGTGAGCCCCCACGCGCGAGGTCTGCAGGTGAGCCCCCACGCGCGCGGTCTGCAGGTGAGCCCCCACGCGCGAGGTCTGCAGGTGAGCCCCCACGCGCGAGGTCTGCAGGTGAGCCCCCACGCGCGCGGTCTGCAGGTGAGCCCCCACGCGCGAGGTCTGCAGGTGAGCCCCCACGCGCGCGGTCTGCAGGTGAGCCCCCACGCGCGCGAGGGCGGCTCCGGAGGTCTCCAAAGGTGTTCCGTGACAGGAGCACGTGGTGGGGTCACGCAGGTCGCGGTCGCGTGCAGGAGCGGGGTCGGGCAGGTGGGTGCTGGTGACCACGTGGTCACGTGACCACGGGCCGGGAGGGCGCGTCGGTCCGTGCGTAAAAGCCCGAACGGGACCTGGCGTCCCCCCGGGGGGGGGCAGGGGGGGGTCGGTGAGGACGGGCGGAACGAAAGTGTCTCTTTAAGAGGACCCGACCCCCCCCTGCCCCCCCCGGCCCCCCCCCGCCCTATAAGAGGCGCGCATGGGGCGGCGGGAGGAGCTGTGCGTGCGTGCGTGCGTCTGGCAGCAGCTGTGGGGGCTCGCGCGCGCAGAGATCGGGACGCACGAGCGACGCCTCCGACTTCATGGAGCGCTGACGACGCCCGGATCACGTCCGCACGGGCCGGGCCGTCCTCAGCCGCCGCAGCCGCGCCGCGTCCCGCCGTGCCCAGAGTCCAGATGCTGATCCACGCCTACTCCGCGATGGTGAGTCCGGCTCTGCTCGCCCTCCCGAAGCACGCGCGTCCTCCTGGACGGGAGCCATTTAAGGACGGAACGAAAACAGGAATTTAACAATGATTTCATGTCGTTTTGGGGTTTTTAAATTTCGCATTTTTCGGAGCGTTAAAACAGTTAAAACAGTTAAAACAGTTAAAACAGTTAAAACAGTGAAAACAGTGAAAACAGTTAAATTAATTAAAGTATTTAAAATAGTTAAAACTGTTAAAATAATTAAAATATTTAGTTAAAGTAGTTAAAGTAGTTAAAATAGTTAAAGTAGTGTCTTCTGTTCCGTTCGGGCCCGTTCGGGCCGCGGAGGCGCGGCGCGTCGCGGCAGGTGAGCCGGTGTGTGTCCGCGGCTCCGGACGGACAAGTTGGTCAGAGGAAGACTCAGACGCCCCCCCCCGTCCCGCTGCCCCCCCGTCCCGCTGCCCCCCCCCCTACGCCGCCGGGGCCGCATCGATCCGGTGACCCAGCTCTGGAAATCCGATGTGGATGGAGCGAGCGGGTCTGGACGTGTTCCTCTGACCCGGACACGCGCGCACACACACACACACACACACACACACACACACACACACACACACACACACACACACTTCCCGCAGCAGTGTGCAGCCGCCGCTGACCTTTCTGACTCCGCCGAGCAGCGGTGCCACAGGCGGCCTCTGCCAGCGCGCATCAGCGCGGCGGCTGGAGACGCTTCAGCTCCGCGGTTAAGAAGAGTGTGTGTGTGTGTGAGTGTGTGTGTGTGTGTGTGTGTGTGTGTGTGTGTGTGTGTGTGTGTGTGTGTGTGTGTGTGTGTGTGTGTGTGTGTGTGTGTGTGTGTGTGTGTGTGTGTGTGTGTGTGTGTGTGTGTGTGTGTGTGTGTGTGTGTGTGTGTGTGTGTGTGTGTGTGTGTGTGTGTGTGAGTGTGTGTGTGAGTGTGTGTGTGTGAGTGTGTGTGTGTGAGTGTGTGTGTGTGAGTCTGTGTGTGTGTGAGTCTGTGTGTGTGTGTGTGTGTGTGTGTGTGTGTGTGTGTGTGTGTGTGTCTGTGTGTGTGTGTGTGTGTGTGTGTGTCTTGTGTCTTGTGTGTGTGTGTGTGTGTGTGTCTTGTGTCTTGTGTGTGTGTGTGTGTGTGTGTGTGTGTGTGTGTGTGTGTGTGTGTGTGTGTGTGTGTGTCTTGTGTCTTGTGTGTGTGTGAGTGTGTGTGTGTGTGTGTGAGTCTGTGTGTGTGTGTGTGTGTGTGTGTGTGTGTGTCTTGTGTCTTGTGTGTGTGTGTGTGTCGCTCACCCCTGACGTGCCTCTGTCCCCAGGACCGCGCGGAGGGCCTGAGCGGCTCCTCTCCGGGGGGGCGTCTGTCCCAGCTGCCCCTCAGCCAGGCCGCCTACTCCTCGGCGCCCCCGCTGTGCCACACCCCCGCCTCGGACTTCCAGCCTCCGTACTTCCCCCCCCCGTACCCGCAGTCGTCGCTGCCGTACTCGCAGGGCCAGGACGCGGCCTACTCGCACCTGTCGGACCCGTACCCCCCCCTCAACCCGCTCCACCAGCACCAGCAGGCCGCCTGGCACTCGCAGCGCTCGCGCTCCGACGAGGGGGGGCTCCTGGCGCAGTCGCACCGGGCCCTGAGCCTCGACCCCCGCCGGGAGTACGCCGCCGTCCCGCGGCTGCTGCACGGCCTCGGGGAGGGCGCCGCGGCCCTGGGGGAGGCGCCTCTGATGCACCTGGGCCACCACGGCCTGGACGAGCTGCAGGTGAGAGGGGTGTGTGTGTGGGGGTGTGTGTGTGTGTGGGGGTGTGTGTGTGTGGGGGGTGTGTGTGTGGGGGGGGCATCTTTAAAACCTGCGTCTGTTCAAAAACGCCGCAGCTTTAAAAAACGGGTGAACTCGTTGGAGTTTATTGAACACGCGCGTAAATGCGACATGAACCGATTTATTACGGGTAAATTAGGAATTGTTGCGGTCGTTAACTTTAAGATTTAAGCACCGTTTAATTTGATTTTATTTCGTTAAATATTCCCGCAGTAATTACGACTAAAAAATAAAATAAATAGTTCCCGAATCCCAATAAAAATATTAAAATTGAGAGGACGGCGGGTCTTTTTTTATCGGGTCCTCGCGTATCATAACATCGGAATATTAATGTTTATATCTACAATATTTAGATTTTAATTTCTCCCCTTCAAAATAATATTTGGGTTTATTTAAAGATTATTCGGGAGTTACAGGAGCTTCAGATTTATTTAAATCTCAATTTTTATTTGCTTTTATTCGCCACGAAATTATTGTTCGAGCTTCCTCAACGAAACTTGCTTTTCTTTTCTCTCTCCTCGGCGCGCGCGCGTGTGTGTGTGTGTGTGTGTGCAGCAGGTGCAGCTGCAGACGCTGTTATTTGGCTCCTCACACACACTCTCACACACATAAAAGTAAATAAAGCAGCGAGACTAATCGATGTTGTCGGTCATTAATAGAGGCGGCGGGAGTCAGGCCGACGTGTTGATTCATGTGACGTCCTCTCGTGCGTCCTGGACGCGACAAAGGACGGACCCGACACGGGCCGTGACACACACACTCACCCGGGAGGGTCGGGGGGGTCGAGGGATAAAGCACGCGGGAGAGTCATCAACATTCATGATCGAAAACAACAAGTTTTTATGGTCATCGAACATCGAACAATAAAATATGAACATTTAGACCACGTGACTGTTAACACACGTTAGAGGGTAAAAGGACTCAGAGAAAGGAGGGAGAGAGAGGAGTGAGAGAGAGAAAGGAGGGAGAGAGAGAAAGGAGGGAGAGAGAGAAAGGAGTGAGAGAGAGAAAGGAGGGAGAGAGAAAGGAGGGAGAGAAAGGAGTGAGAGAGAGAAAGGAGGGAGAGAGAAAAGGAGGGAGAGAGAGAAAGGAGGGAGAGAGAGAGAGAGAAAGGGAATGTGTGTGAGATCAGTGCAGATAAATAACCTGTCTGTCTGTCTGTCTGTCTACCGCTTTTTCTTTTTCTCTCTTTCCCTTTCTTCCTCCCTCTCTCTCTTTTTCTTTTCCCCCTCTCTTTTTCTTCCTCCCTCTCTTTTTCTTTCTTTCTCCCTCCCTCTCTCTCTTTTTCTTTCTCTCTCTCTTTCCCTTTCTTCCTCCCTCCTCTTTCTTTTTTTCTTTCTCCCTCTTTTTCTTTTTCTTTCTCTCTATCTCTTTCCCTCCCTCTCCCCCTTTCTCTCCCTCCCTCTTTTTCTTCCACCCACTCTCACCCCTTTTTCTTTCTCTCTCTCTTTCTTTCCCCCCTTCTCTCCCCCTTCTCTCCCCCTCTTTCTCTTTCTCCCCCCTCTTTCTTTCTCTCCCCCCCCCCCCTCTCTGATGTAGGGGATGGAGGAGGGCTCAGCCCTCGGCATCCTGGACCACTCTGTCATTAAAAAAGGTAAGAGCTCCACGTGTGTGTGTGTGAGTGTGTGTGTGTGTGTGTGTGTGTGTGTGAGAGTGTGTGTGAGAGTGTGTGTGGTGTCAGAGTTAGAGGGGAAGGAAGACAGAGGAGTGTGTGTGGGCCTTTTGTGTCTGTGTGCACCTATATAATTATACTATAGATGCTGAAGGGCGTTTGTGAGGCTCCAACACCAGCCTATTTATCTCACATGTACTCGCTCTTTCTCTCTCAAACACACACACACACACACACACACACACACACACACACACACACACACACACACTATAAATAATTCTGTTTTGCTATTTCATTTGAAGTCAAGAAGTCTTCTAATACTCAGCAGCAGACCTCAGCCCAAAGGCACACATTCTTAATGAACTGTTCATGGTCATATGAGAGGGGGGAGGAGGGGGGAGGGGGGTGAGGGGGGCTCCAGCAGGATTGTGGTTTGTTGACTTTTTAGTTGCAGAGAGGAAAAATATTTTAGTTTTGAGGTTTCAGCTGAAGAATGTCAGAAAATAAGAATTCTGGAAACATTCAGGCATAAAAGCTGATCTCAGATCAGTGGATGGAGAGGAGGAAGAGGAGGAGGGGGAGGAGGAGGAGGGGGAGGAAGAGGAGGAGGGGGAGGAGGAGGAGGGGGAGGAAGAGGAGGAGGAGGGGGGGGAGGAAGAGGAGGAGGGGGAGGGGGAGGAGGAGGAGGAGGAGGGGGAGGAAGAGGAGGAGGAAGAGGAGGAGGAAGAGAAGGAGGGGG
>CAJVRN010000219.1:4115000-4120000 GCA_911728415.1 Lagocephalus sceleratus | reverse complement strand
TCAGCTCCTCTGTGAGCCTGTGAACGCCCCAGCGGCATCGCCCGCGCCCACACCCACCTGGTTACTATGTAACAACCCCACACACACACACACACACACACACACACACACACACACACACACACACACACACACACACACACACACACTTGGCATCAAAATAAGCCCGTCTTCCCACGTCACCTCGGAGGGGACGCGCAGCCTCGTTAGCCCCGCCACCTGAACTCACACCCTGCGCTCCCGCAAACAACACGTACACGCTCCAGCCCCCCCACCGCTGCCGCTCGCACTTCAGCTGCAGCACAACGTTCTGACGCACGCACACACACACACACACACACACACTTCACCGTCTACACCAGACCTGTGGAGCAACGGTTCTGGAGCGAGAGCGGAGACGAAGCGGTGGCGTGAGGAACCTTCAGCGTCCGTCGTCTCCACCCGTCCCCGAACCCTTCCACGTTCCAGCACACACACACACACACACACACACTCACACACACACACACCCCCTGCCCTTGGGCGTGTTCCTTTTATTGGCATTTCTCCCCGTCTGCTGTATTAATTGTTCATCTGTGCAGGAGCAGCCACGTCTGTGCAACAGTAATTATTTGTGCGTCCGCGCTGTCGCAGGAACACACACGGCCAGCTGTGGCGCAGAGGCTGTACGGCTCAATCACACACACACACACACACACACACCTGCTTATTAATGATGTGATGGCGTGTTTTAAATACATCTGCCCCCCCCCCCCTCACCCGTGGTTCCAGTAGAAACTGTGTTTGTGAATGTTTTATGCAAATCCAAAGTTGGGGTTGTTGTTGCCCCTCAAACTTTGCGCCGTATCGTGGTCACCGATGTGCGTGCAGCAGCAGCAGCAGCAGCAGCAGCAGCAGCAGCAGCAGCGGCGGCGGCGGCGGCGGCGGCGGGGCTGCAGGCCTCAGGTGATGTGGATGTATTTTCTCCGCCTGCTCTCCAAAGCTGGAGCGAGCGCAGCACTCCAGAGGTTCGCGGGCTTGTTTTGGACGGCGGGCTGGTGAAACGCACGCTCCTACGTGAACGCCGGCGCTTTCATTTGCGCCGACATGCTCTACTGACTTCAGTTAACTGCACCTCCCGGAGGTCTGCAGCCACAGGGGTATGACATCTTTCAGACTGAAGGACTCATCTGTAATTTATCCTGCAGGAATAAGAGAATGAACAATCTACCGCTGATTAATTTATCTGCTGTGCTTCTGACCCAGGGGTTTGGATACGCCAGCTCACATGGCGGCTTTCTGGGAGGACCAGAATATAATTTAAGGATGTCAGAAAACGGCGGAAGGCCCGATGTGGATGGATATCGCTCCTTTCTGTCAGGGGTAAACTTTAATCCACAGTGAATTCATTAGACTACTTAGAATAAAGCCCAGCTTGTGCGGCTGTTCAGGAACCACCAAAGATCGATGCCTCGTCTCCTCACTCAGCCACGAACAACAACGTGTTTGACTCTGATTACAACGCTCTCACACACCCGTGATTCGTTCAAATGAAGCCCCTACGTGTCAACACTAAAAGACATCACCCTTTTCTTATTCAAATTTGGGCCCCAACGACTTAATTCGATTCATTTTGTGAAATTGAAAATGAGTCTAAAGAAACTTTCTGCTTCATCTAATCAGTTTAATCTGATGATAATCTGAGGGTTAATCCCTCGTAGGTTAACGCGGCTCTAACTCCATATCAACAACAGGAGCATCTATTTTATTAATTAGGTGCAACTTAATTCAATGATCCTGAAGAATACGTATTAATTCAAATGGACAACACAGATATTAAAACACTCATACATTCTGCAGGGCGAGCAAAAAATAAACTGTAAAAATGTGTTTATACAACATAATTTGCAAATGTCGGCGTACTCTGGAGGAGCATGAAGAGCATAGCTTCGGGAAGGTGTGGGCTGCAGAGGAGAAACTGCTACAGCTTCAGTTTCAAACACTCCTGAGAGCGCAGCGTTAGGAAACCCGGCGCTCAGAAAACCAAATTCATCACCGTGAGGCACAAACACAACCATACACTGCATATAAATGTAACCCACAACGCGCACAACCTTGACAGAATGAAACCATCTTGATCCTATAGGTCCCCGTGTGTGTATGTTGACTCCTACTCGCTCTTACTCTCACTTGTCTACTGGGCCTTGTTGTTTACCCCTGGGACCCCCACCTCCCCCGCCTCCCCCTCCTCCCCCGTTCGACGTGTCCCACATTCCCAGCCCTGCCACACTAATTGTTTTTGGTCATTATTTTCTCTGCTCCGCTGTTGTGACAGCCAGCAACTGCAGCTCTCTCAGCAAATTAGCGCAGGACACCAAACGAGCGTGTTTCCGCCGAGCCCAGCCCACCTGAGCGCAGCGGCCCGCCTCCCCCGAAAACCCCGAGGGTGGCGTCGTGCCCCTGGCGGCCTCGAGGGCCTTCTCGTCCCGACCTGGTCACATCCAGACGTACTGGAGCCGGGCCGCTGACCCAGTCCTCCCAGTTCTAAGAGCTCAGTCGAGCCGCCGCGACCTCCAACGGTACCGACGATCGCCCCCAAACCCAGGAGGGAACGGGCCTGATCAAGGCAGAGGTGCACATCTGCTCAAACCCCGCCCTCACAGAAACACCTCAGCGTCACCCACAACAGAACCAGAACCAAGACAAGAGGATCCAGCATCACACAGGGGGTAGGCGTGTGTGTGTGGGGGGGGTGTGTGTGTGTGGGGTGTGTGTGTGTGTGATAAATCCTTCAATAATCAATGACACCAGCTGATTGTCTGGTCTCTCTTCTGTCTGTTTCTGGAGGTCAGAAAACAGTGAGCACTCACACACTCTCACACACACACACACACACACACACACACACACACACACACACTGGTGCTGATGAGATGCGGGAGGAGGCTGGGGTGTGTTTTCCTGAAGCCTCTCGTGTGTGTGTGTGTGTGTGTGTGTGTGTGTTGACAAATGTAGCTGGTGGTGTCAAAGCCGTGGAGCTGGTGTGGGGTCACGACTGCAGAGCCACATCAGCGCGGCCTCAACTGTGTTTAAGTATTTTAATTTCCTACTTTAGATGCAATAAAGCGTTCATGCAGAACATTTAAACACATTTCTTATGCTGCGAGTTTAGTGGGCACATATGGTGATCGCCCCAGCACAGAAACGAGCGACTCTGAGAATTAATGTGTGAGTCTATCACCGATTCCCTACAGCAAAATTAAATTGCAAATTGTGAACTGAGAAATGTAATTAAGTGAAGGAAAAATCAAAACGTTTATAGGTTTATCTGTTCAGTCATTACTTTATAAATAACACGGTTAATTCAGACTACTGGTATGTGAGATAAATTAGCTGCCCAGTTAATTTATAAAAATGTAAGTCTTAAAATACTTTAAAAACAAATAAATAAATCACAGGTTTGAAACCAGAAAGGAGCAGGCAAGAGAATATGACAGATGGAACCTCGCTGCGAAATAACTTTACGGTTTAGAATTTTCAGAACAATTTACGACATAACACCTGACAGGAGGTGAACTGATGGTAAATTAAAGGTGTCATGCGAGTGTGCTTTGCTCATGTTTTATGTTAAATGATGTGTCGTAAATCTGTTACTTTCTGTGCATCCTTGAGTTAGTTATAGTTCATATAACAACACTTTTAAAGACACGTGTTCTTTGAATATCCACGTTCTATAGACTGTTAAACTTCACACAAAAGTGTTTGTCAAATGTGTTTTTTACACCAAAGATTACTTCTACAAATAACTCCCAATCTGAGAATTCTCTTAGTTGAATAACGGCAACTGGACCGGTTGAGTTTCATGAAGACGTTTCACCTCTCATCCAAGAGGCTTCATCAGAACTGTTATTCAACGAAGAGAATCACCATGACCTGGATGAACCTTCACAGACATATATATATGTGTGTGTGTGTGTGTGTGTGTGTGTGTGTGTGCATCAATCTGAGAGCGTCGAGTCTCAGATTGATGACAACCCCCTCTTCTTGACTCTGTCCTCATTGATCAATGAGGACAGAGTGGAAGATTATGTGGTTGATTTCACTATTAAATTGGAAGAGAACTAGATTAACTACGTATCCAAGTCGTCCATCAGTCTTAAAAAACTGTGATTGTAAGTAACTGTGTAAGTGAATTGTCTATTAAAGACCATCTGGAGGCGGTCAGGGTCTCTTCTTTGAGGTCTAGTCTAACAAAACTGCCTTTATGATCCGTTATTAACAAAATAAAGGGTGAAGAGACCATAAACAACAATACACAGTCCTGTCAGCGCGCAGGTGGACAAAGGTGTTCAAGTCCTGACCGAGAGCTCCCGATGCAGCGCGAGGTCTCGTTACCGTGGTAACCAAGCGGCTGTACCTACCCTGCTCCGCAGGTATTCCGCCAGGTTCTTTCTGGTGAAGTTCGCTGCTGCTGTCGGACTCAGCTCGTAACCTTCAAGACAAGAGCGCAGGTGCGTCACGGCTGGCCTTCCACGTGAGCCGGGGCCCCGCCCAGACCCTCCAGGGGTCAGACCCTCCAGGGGTCAGAGGTCAGAGCCCTGAGGGGTCAGAGGTCAGCGGTCCTCACCATTCCTCATCTTGTACAGCTGGACGTTTTTCTGGATGTACTCTGCGAACTGAACCGTGTCTCCGGCTTCTCCAACACAGAGCAGCAGAATCTTCTCACTCAGCTTGAACATCTTGTCGTAATCTGAACAAAAGGGACGTTTTGACACGTTTTATCGATTCATCTCACTTCATCCTGCGGGAGTTTGCAGGAGTTTGCAGACAGGAGATACTTTCACTTTCACTACAGCCACGCGAGCTATTCAGCTGTTGACTTTTAAAATGTTACTTAAAGCAAATAAACTACAAAAGCAGTGCAGGTGGTTCTATTTGTTGGTAAAAAGGCTGAAAACGTGTGAACATTCAAAAGTGACCCAATTTACGACCCACATGGAGCCGGCTCATCTTCACTTTAT
>CAJVRN010000219.1:4102500-4105000 GCA_911728415.1 Lagocephalus sceleratus | reverse complement strand
CTCTCTCATCTCTCCATCCCTCCCTCATCTCTCCATCTCTCCTTCATCTCTCCATACCTCCCTCATCTCTCTCTCTCACCCCCCATCCCTCCCTCCCTCATCTCTCCATCCCTCCCTCATCTCTCCATCCTTCCCTCATCTCTCACTCTCACCCCCCTCATCCATCCCTCCCTCATCTCTCCATCCCTCCCTCACCTCTCTCCCTCACCCCCATCCCTCCCTCATCTCTCCATCCCTCCCTCACCTCTCTCCCTCATCTCTCTATCTACAGTATCTCTGTACCCCCCCCATGATGACAGGTCTTTCTATCCAGTTCATCATACAGGGGCCTGAGGCCGCATCCTCCCCCTCACCCACTCTCCCCCCCCCCCCCTCCCCCCTCCCTTCATCCCCCCATCCCTGCCGCCACCCCCTTTCTGTCAGAGCTGATTGTTTCCACGCCAGCGGAGTGCTGCGGGCGAACACACTGTCACACTACATCAGGCGGGGGGGGCACGCTGGATGTGTCTCTGACTTCTCTCCTCGAGCTCCACACACACAAACCAGCTTGCGCCTCCAAACTTTTTCACGTGGGGGCTGGGGGGGCCCTCACCGCCTGACCCCCGTAATCTTAATCTGGCCAGATTAACCCGTTCAACTCGTCTCGCTTTAACAACTGCAGCGTCACAGAGAAGGACGAGCGCTCCCCACCTTAGTTAACACAAGTTACATACACACATCAGTGCTGTTGCTCACCCCCCCCGTGACCTTCGGTTCAAGGTCAAAGCCGTTCGGGCTCTTTAATCCCGTCCAGGAGGTGTAACAAATGGCTGTGACACATGAGCGGATCAGAGGTTCTCATGAATAGAGTGGCAGCAGAGGTGGGACCGAGCAGACGTCCTCCTTCGGAGCACCGTGGATGTCTTCGGTCCTTTATCGTTTAACCCTCCTCCGGGCCCCAGAGCGCCTGTTCGCGGCCCTGCCCGCCGCGCGCTGCCGCCCCCTGCCGGCCGGCCGCGGCGGCGCGGGGGGGCGTCTGCGGGCGGGTGTCGCCCCCTGCTGGTGCCGCTGCCCCCCCCCACAAAGAGGCTTTGTTGCACCACCAACACCCCCTTTAAATCATTTTAAATTATTTTGGTGCTTTTGTGGAAAATGTGGCGAAATAAAACCTTGATGGAGCCTCGATGACGTCATTAGTGGTTTAACGCTGTCGTCCTAAAGTGTTTCTTCAGTGTTTCCGTCACAAACATCAAACTGTGCCGAGCACCGTCGAGCTCGTCCTGTTCGAATCCGTTCAAGAGGTCGAACATGCCAAAGAAAATTTGGATTATTTGTCATTTTTCAGGGCCGCGAGAGGAAAACCTTAAAAGATAAATAACGAGCTACATTTAAAACACCTCTCGTTTGGCTCTATTCGGGACGTGTTCATATTGTAGACGTTTCATTTATTTTATATATGATATATACACATTATAGATATTTTATATATTATTAATATGTTTTTTAAATAGAAATAAAAATGTACAGGCATGTGCTGGATATTTATTATTATTATTATTGTTATTATTATCGTCATTATTATTATTATTATTAATTATTATTATTATTATTATTATTATTATTATTATTATTATTATTATTATTATTATTATCATTATTATTATTTTTCGTGTGTGTTTCCAGGCCAGTAAAGGGGGGGTGAAGACATGTGCAGGCCGGTCGGACCAGATCCTGAACACCCCCCCACGACGTCCGCGTTCATCCTTTAACATTAATATATGTCCTTAAATGTCTTTCACATATTATGTTGATATATAATGTTATATATTATTTTTATTTATTTTATAAAACACATTAATGAGTCCATCATCGGACAGACGGCTTTTATCTGATCTTAATATTCATTTATCTCATTTATCTGATCTTATTCTTCTCTTATTTGGTCTTTTTTATTTTTTTAATCTCGTTTCTATTTTTTAGTCTTATTTTTATTTAGTTTTATCTTATTTCTGTTTCTCGTGCTCCTCTTCATCGCCTCCTCGTGCTGCTCGCGCGGATCAATATGTAAATTGATTCAGGGGTTCGGTTCGTCGATAATCTGCAGGATTAAGGCCCAGATTATCCCGGCCCGCCCGGGGCCGCGGTACCGGCCCGGGGGGGGGTCGCCCCGGGCGGAGATTACAGCGGCTGGTATCTCCGACGACACGCACGCGCGCGGGGATGATCCGAAAAGGCCCGGCGGCGCCGCGCACGCGCACCAGCCGTGTGACAGCAGATAGAAGCGCGTGGGCGACAAAGGGGAGTGTGTGAGAGCCCCCCGCCCCCGCCCCCCCCGGGGCCGCTGATAAGACACGAGGCCGAGGCCCTGATAACCCCCCACACCCCCCCCAGATCTGGAACCCGGGGCCTGAGGGCCCAGCTGGGACCCCCCCGCCCCCACCAGTGTCCCCCATCGCCCCCCACCAGCCCCCACCCCCCACCAGTGTCCCCCATCGACCCCCCCAGCCCCCATCGCCCCCCA
>CAJVRN010000219.1:4060000-4092500 GCA_911728415.1 Lagocephalus sceleratus | reverse complement strand
TCACCTGGGGGGGCAGAGCACACGGGGTCAACCCACGGCACCGGTGCCGCACCTGGAGCCTCAGCTCTGGAGTCAAAGAGCTCCTGACGGCTTCAGCTCTGGAGCTCCAGACATAAACGTGGGTGTAGGTGGATGCTCGTGGATGCCTGTGGGTGTAGGTGGATGCTCGTGGATGCTCGTGGGTGTAGGTGGATGCTCGTGGATGCCTGTGGGTGTAGGTGGTGGATGCTCGTGGGTGTAGGTGGATGCTCGTGGGCTGTGGGTGTAGGTGGATGCTCGTGGATGCTCGTGGGTGTAGGTGGATGCTCGTGGATGCTCGTGGGTGTAGGTGGATGCTCGTGGATGCTCGTGGGTGTAGGTGGATGCTCGTGGATGCTCGTGGGTGTAGGTGGATGCTCGTGGATGCCTGTGGGTGTAGGTGGATGCTCGTGGATGCTCGTGGGTGTAGGTGGATGCTCGTGGATGCTCGTGGGTGTAGGTGGATGCTCGTGGGTGTAGGTGGATGCTCGTGGGTGTAGGTGGATGCTCGTGGGTGTAAGTGGATGCTCGTGGGTGTTGGTGGATGCTCGTGGGTGTTGGTGGATGCTCGTGGGTGTTGGTGGATGCTCGTGGGTGTAGGTGGATGCTTGTGGGTGGGCGTGGGTGTAGGTGGATGCTCGTGTGTGTAGGTGGATGCTCGTGGGTGTAGGTGGATGCTTGTGGGTGGGCGTGGGTGTAGGTGGATGCTCGTGGGTGTAGGTGGATGCTCGTGGATGCCTGTGGGTGTAGGTGGATGCTCGTGGGTGTAGGCGGATGCTCGTGGGTGTAGGTGGATGCTCGTGGGTGTAGGCGGATGCCTGTGGGTGTAGGCGGATGCTCGTGGGTGTAGGTGGATGCCTGTGGGTGTAGGTGGATGCTCGTGGGTGGGCGTGGATGCTCGTGGGTGTAGGTGGATGCTCGTGGGTGTTGGTGGATGCTCGTAGGTGTTGGTGGACGCTCGTGGATGCTCGTGGGTGTAGGTGGATGCTCGTAGGTGTTGGTGGACGCTCGTGGATGCTCGTGGGTGTAGGTGGATGCTCGTAGGTGTAGGTGGATGCTCGTGGGTGTTGGTGGATGCTCGTGGGTGTTGGTGGACGCTCGTGGATGCTCGTGGGTGTAGGTGGATGCTCGAGGTGTAGGTGGATGCTCGTGGGTGTAGGTGGATGCTCGTGGGTGTTGGTGGATGCTCGTAGGTGTTGGTGGACGCTCGTGGATGCTCGTGGGTGTAGGTGGATGCTCGTAGGTGTAGGTGGATGCTCGTGGGTGTAGGTGGATGCTCGTGGGTGTAGGTGGATGCTCGTGGGTGGGCGTGGGTGTAGGTGGATGCTCCTGGCGGGCACCTGTGAGGGCTGTGCGGGTCGTCTGAAGGGGTTGACGGAGGTCTTCTCCGGTTGTGAGGCAACAGGCACATCTGGAGAACACAGAAACACTGGAGACACTCGGGAGCAGCAGGAGCCCGTCTGGCCCCGCCCACCCCACCCCTGGCCCCGCCCACCCCTGGCCCCGCCCCCTTAGCGGCTGAAGGTCCCTCTGACCCACCTCTCTTCTGCAGGGTCTTCGCGGTCACCTTCTTGGCCAGCCTCATGAACCGACTGTCCTCCTCCCCGATCTCCTCATCGTCCTCGTCCGGCTCCTCCTTCCTCTTCCCGTCCTGCTCCGACTGCGCGGAGGAGCGGCGACATCCAGACCCACACCGGGCGAAGCCGAGCCCCCCCAGGCGGGCGACACCCACCTGCTCCCTGAGCCACTGCTCCCTCTCCAGCCTCTCCCTCCTCCTCTGGACCTCCGACTGGTCCAGGTAGTCCTCCTCCTCCTCCTCCTCCTCCTCCTCCCCTCCCAGCCGGTCCGCGTCGAACCCGTCGCCTGAGGGTCCAAAGGGCGACCTCAGCCTTCGGCGTGTTCCGGGTGGACCCCGGTGGTCTCCGCCCCCTTCACACACTCACCCGTGTTTTTCCAGCGGAAGCGGCGAGCTCGCCCGGGGCCGTCGGAGTGGAGGTCCCCGTCAGCCAGGTACCTCTCCTGGTAGAGCAGCAGGCGGCGCTTGTCGTCGTCCATCACCTGCTTCCTGTGGGGGCGCCGTCGCGGTTCTGGTCAGGGGCCCGCCCGGCGCCGGTGGCGGCGGCGCCCGGGCCCTGACTCACATGTGGATCTTGTTGACCTGGTCCTGCAGCTCTTCGTCAGAGGGAAGCTCCTCCAGGAGCTCCTCTTCCTCGTACTCGCTGCCCCGGTCCCCGTCCTCGTCGTCACTTCCCAGGTCGCTCCCCGAGAGCTCCGCCTCCGATTCCACGTAGTCGGTCAGGCGCCTGCGGGGAGGACGCAGACGTCAGGGCCTGGGCGGCGGGGCGTGGCCCGACCTCTCGCCCCGCTGCACTTGCATCTTCGTCTTCTTCCTCGGTTTGAACACGGCCTCCATCTCCTCCTCTTCTACCTCGTGGTCCTCGTCTTCCTCGCCGCTGTCCTCTTCCTCCTGTTGATCACAGCATCGCGTCATCGCCATGGTAACCACAGCTGTCAACCGAGCGAGGGAGCGCGCGCGGCCACCACCTGCTGGCTGTTGCTGTCCACGTCCGACAGCAGGTGGAACTCGCAGTCCTCCTCCTCCTCCAGCGGCTGCTCTTCGTCCTCGCGCTTCCCTCTGCTGCGGCGAATTCAAGCGGTTAGTCGTGAAGGAGTCACATGACCCCCCCCGCGGGCGACTCCTGGTGGGCCGTACCTGCCGGGGGACGGCGAGGCCGAACGAGAACCTGAAACGGACACAGACGTGACGGTCGTGCGTCGGCATGGCAACACGCAGCCCCCGTTCCCGTGTCTGGACTCACCTGGACGGGGGAACTCTCCCGGGCAGAGTCCCAGGGCCCCGCCCACGGCGCCGTCGGATCCCTCGTCCAGGCCTCCGCCCTTCCCCTCGCCCGTTCCTCTGGGCCCCTCCCCCTCCTGAGTCAGTGGGAAAGCGCCCGAGCACAGGCCCAGCAGCTCCTCCTCCTGCGACGCCCGGAGGTCTCCGGCGCCCCCCGAGCCGCCGCCCCCCTCCTGGAAGACCCCCGAGCACAGCCCCAGCAGCTCGTCCATGTGGGCGTCCATGGCGTTCTCGTCCAGGCTGTCCAGGACCAGCTGCCTCTTGTGGGACCCCGGCCTCTTCCCCACGTTCAGGAAGCCGTCCGCGTCCAGCAGCTGCGAGTGGGCGTCGTCCTCCAGGGAGAAGCGCCCCTGCGAGTCCCCCACCAGCGCCGACGCCATCCTGCCCAGGGGCCCCGAGTCGGCCCCCGGCGAGGGGGGCGCGTACAGGTCCTGGGAGTCCTCCACGGGGAGGCAGAGAGACGGCTCGGACAGCTTCCCTGAACTCTGCTGGGAGACGCCAGGACACAACCCTGTTTGTTTGTTTGTTTGTTTGTTTGTTCCTCTACAGCTGTTTGGGTCCAAATACGCTGTGATGTTTCACGTTGAAGGAAGACGCCTAAATGTGGTCTCACCGTGGAGGCGGAGCCGAGGAAGCTGGGTCTGAAGAGGCAGGGCGAGGGCGAGCTGAAGACGGAGGAGTTGGAGGCGCTCTTCCCGGCCGAGCGCTGCTGGTGGAGCGGCTGGTAGGACGTGATGGAGGCCGCCAGCTCGAAGCTGCTGTTGTGGCTGTTGTCCTTCACCAGCGAGAGGTCGTCCTCCTCTGGACCCAGCAGGACACGTTAGCTTCAGCTGAACATTCCACTCCAATGTCGCAGGTTCAAGCGCGACTCACCCAACTTGTTGGCCCCGTCCTGTCCGGAGGGACCAGCCCTTCGTATCCCGTCACTATGGCGATGACACAAACAGGAAACATCAGGTCAAACACGTCCCACAGGAGCGGTCCTGACAGCGGACGGGGCGTACCCGGTGCGGGAGCAGGAGTTCCCTGCGAACAGCAGCAGCGTGTCGTCCGTGTTGACGGGGTCGGGGGTGGAGGGGGGCCTGTTGAGGGCGACGGGGGAAAGGCTCGGGGCCACGCCCACTCCCTCCTCGCCGCCGTCCTCCTCCGCCCCGCCGTCACCGCCCAGCAGTTCTTCCACGTTCTGGCGAAGAGCAGAGGCGAGGTTGAGCGACGGCAGCGCCGCGGAGAGAGGCCGACGCGCCTCCACCTACGTCCTCTTCCTCCGACTCATCCGTCATGTCCTCCTCTTCCTCCTCCTCCTCCTCCTCACCACAGTCTTCGTTGTCCAGCCGATTCAGCTCGGCCTTGCGCAGCCGCTCCTCCTGCCGCCGCTGCGCCATGGCGAGCTGCAGACGCTGCTTCAGGGTCAGCAGCTTCTCTCCTGCAGGAGCACAGAGGTCAGCCCCCGCCGGCCCTCCTGGGCTGGACTCAGGAGGGCCTCCTTACCGGGTTTAGTGGAGGCGGGCTCCTCTGGGCGCTCCTTCAGCGTGACGGTGAGGGACTCGGCCCTCAGCTCCTCCTGGCCCGAGGGCGTGCTGTCCTTGCGGATGATGCTGAGCTGCACCGTGTGCTCGCCCTTGGTGGGAGGGGGCGCCTTGACGTGACGGAGGTAGCGCGCCTTCAGAGCCTCCAAGCCTGGGGGGGGGGGTTCGAGCAGATGTGAGGGCCGACCCCGGAGCCAGCCTTCGCTCCAGCGGGGGCGCCGTCGCTTACCTGGGTTTAGCCGAGGAGGTTCTAGTTTGACGAACCCGCCGTCGTCGGGGCGCAACTTGACCACCGGCGGGGGGTCCAGGCCGAGCCTCCTCAGCATGGCCAGCTTCTCCTTCCTGGGCTCCAGGGGCTGCTGAGCTGGAGGCTGAGCTGAAGGCTGAGCTGCAGCGTCGCCAGGGTCCGCCTCAGCCCCGCGCGGAGGCTCCTGCTCGCGGGCGTCGCACCCGGGCCTCCCCGCCGCGTCGGCATCGCACCCCGGATCTGAACCGGGCCTCGCCACCTCGTCGCCCGCGAGGGACTCCTGCAGGCTCTCGGAGAGGAAAAGCAGCGGTCCGGACTCCTCCGGGAGGTCCTGACGCGCAGCCCCGGCTCCGTCCCGGTGGTCCGCCGCCTCCTTCTGGGGGGACGAGGTGGCAGCGGGGTGAGCTATGGGCTGGAGGTGCGTGGAGGACAGGTCTAGAGACGGAGCAGGGGGGTCCGGGTCCGCGCACGGCGGCTGAGGCCCGGTGGCAGGGTCGGCAGGAGGGGGGGCGGGCGCTGAAAGGGTCTCCAGCATCACCGCTGAGTACTTTGTAGATCTGAGGAATGAAGATTGAGATATGGATGATTACAGATTCAAAAGCATTCCTCAAATAAAGACCAAGAGGGGGAGCTCCAGGATCAGATGGGAAACATTAGACGTCCACGTGGTGTTTACTCAGAGATCCTTTCTTAGGAAGATAAACATCTACAAGATGTTCAGATGTCGTGACACCAACTCTGGCCGTCTTAGCAGAGAGATAAAACCTGTGGCGTTCCTCCTGGGTGGACACAGGGTAAATATTTGCACAGAAGTCGTGCAGGGCCTGAGCTCAAGCCCTTGTGAAGTAATCACCCACAGCTTTCAGGGCCCACTTTTCCCACACAAACCCACATTCATGGAGGGGATGTGCTGAAACAATCAGAGAGACGTGTCCGAGGCTCTGTGCTGGGACAGACCACAGATGTGACAGATGTGGATTCTTTGTGCTGTTGTCTTCCCCGATGGAGAACGTGACCTTGACTTCACAGAGGCACATGACAAAGCCCACCGGACAAAACAAGATCAGGCAGAACGTCCTGATTTTAATCACAAGTCTGGAGTTTAGGCTTCGGTTTTCTGGAACAGGCCCAGCGTGTCCTTACTTCAGCAGGGCCATGGCGGGCCCCGCGGGCCTGGCCCTCTTCCTGAAGAACTGGTCGATGGTCTTGGGCTCAGGGACGTGGTACGGCAGGGCCAGCATCGACTCTACGAGGACACAAGAACACGTTGAACCGCCTCTATCGCTGAAAACCCTCAGCTTAATGAGGAGGGGACCCCAGAACCCCCTTTAAAGCTTTGATCTGGATCAAGAAGCTGCAGGCTGTGATCAAAGCGCACGAGTGAAGCTGACTGACGTCAAGCGCGCTTGTCCTCATGAACTTCATCATGAACTCTGAGTCTGATGACCGAGGCACCGAAGTGCTGAAATTGAATTGCCGCAGCACAGCCTCCCTCTTTTATGAGACTCGCTATGAAGCAGAAGGCGAACAAAAGGACCGACCTCTGACCAGCCGCTGGGACTCGCTGTGGAGCTGCTTCATGGCGTCTTTGCTGGCGCGCGCGGCCTTCCGCTCCTGAAAGGACCGCCCGTCTTCAGTGAGAACAGGCGGAGCGCCGGCGCAACCGAACACAACTCTGATTGTTTAAATCCGTACCGCTCGCTGGGGCTTGTCTTCCACTTCATCTTCCTCCTCTCGCTCCTTCAACAGAGGATCCTGGTGAGACGTTCAACAGGAGGCTTTAGTTCACGATCGCCTTTCAGACAACGTATTTATTTAACTTGATTGCTCTCATATCATAACTTATGACACTATTAAACTGTCAGTATTAGGACCTGATGAGACTTCATCTTTCGTTTAATAGCAGCACGAATGGCCTCCAGAGACTCTTCCTCCTCCTCTTCCTCGCTGTCCAAACCGGTGTCGAAAAGATCCGTGTCCCCCAGAGGACACCCGCTGTCGTTCAGCACCCGCGGTGGAGGCGAGCTCTACAACGACGAACAAGCAAACTTCATCTTGGGAAGAGGTTCTTGTCGGTCCCTTCAACCACACGAGAAGTCACACGAGGAGCGAGTCTCGTGTTTGTGATGTTCACAAACACGAGCGCGGCGCTGAAGGAGGACGGCGGGGGGAGGCACGTCCTGGCTGCACTCACGTCGTCCCTGGCAGAGACCCGTTCTCTCCTCTTCAGCTTTTCCACCGCTCTGCTCCGCTTCTCCTTCTTCTCGCGGCGCCGGCGACTCTTCTCCCTCGTCTTCTCCCTCCTGGCGGGTGAAGCTCTCCCGCTCTCCTCCTCCTGCCCGTCCCCCGTGTCTCCATTCACCTGCTCAGGTGTGTGAGCAGTCCCCTCCCCCGTCAGAGCTCCTCCCCCCGCGCCATCCGCCGTCTCTCCCGAGACCCTCGCCGAGGCGACGCTGGTCTGTGCCTCCTCCTCTTCGCTGTCGCTGTCTTCAATGGCGTTACGGCGAGGCTTCCTGTGAACCCTGACGTCCTCGTTGTCGTCAGAGTCTGAGAAGTAAAAACAAACGGTTAAAGCAAAGCCTTCGACCTTGGGCAGTGACCTTCAGCAGTGACCTTGTTTGCTGTGTCAACAAGCCTACGGTCACCTGATCTCAGGCTGGACCCTCGTCCACATGGACCACCTCACCTTGGAGCTCCTCTTTACGGTCCGCCGTGGAACGGCTCACCGGCTGGAGAACCCATCCCGCTGTCTGAGTCACTCTCGGGGGCAGTTTGGACCACCGGGGGGAGAACCTCCTCCTGGTGGTGGGAAAAACCATCATTGATCCAGAACAAACCATCACTGGTCCAGAACAAACCATCACTGGTCCAGAACAAACCATCAACAAACCATCATTGGTCCAGAACCTTCATTGATCCAGAACAAACCATCACTAGTCCAGAACAAACCATCACTGGTCCAGAACAAACCATCATTGGTCCAGAACCATCATTGATCCAGAACAACCCATCATAGGTCCAGAACAAACCACCAAGTCCAACCCAGATCCACAAAAACATTCCACAAAAACCATCATTGATCCAGAACAAACCATCACTGGTCCAGAACAAACCATCACTGGTCCAGAACAAACCATCATTGGTCCAGAACCATCATTGACCAACAACCCATCATAGGTCCAGAACAAACCATCATTGATCCACAAAAACATCAGTGATCCACAAAAACCAACATTGATCCAGAACAAACCATCATAGGTCCAGAACCATCATAGGTCCAGGATTAACCATCATAGGTCCAGAACAAACCATCATAGATCCAGAACAAACCACCATAGGTCCAGAACCATCACTGGTCCAGAACAAACCACCATTGATCCACAAAAACCACCATTGATCCACAAAAACCATCATAGGTCCAGAACAAACCATCATAGGTCCAGAACAACCCATCATAGGTCCAGAACCATCACTGGTCCAGAACAACCCATCATAGGTCCAGAACAACCCATAATAGGTCCAGAACAAACCATCATAGGTCCAGAACCATCACTGGTCCAGAACAACCCATCATAGGTCCAGAACCATCACTGGTCCAGAACAACCCATCATAGGTCCAGAACAAACCATCATAGGTCCAGAACAAACCATCATTGATCAAAAAAAAACATCATAGGTCCAGAACAAACCATCATAGGTCCAGAACAAACCATCATAGGTCCAGAACAAACCATCATTGGTCCAGAACAAACCATCATTGATCCAAAAAAAACCATCATAGGTCCAGAACCATCACTGGTCCAGAACCATCACTGGTCCAGAACAACCCATCATAGGTCCAGAACAAACCATCATAGGTCCAGAACCATCATTGGTCCAGAACAACCCATCATAGGTCCAGAACAAACCATCATTGATCCAAAAAAAACCATCATAGGTCCAGAACAAACCATCATAGGTCCAGAACCATCATAGGTCCAGAACAACCCATCATAGGTCCAGAACCATCACTGGTCCAGAACCATCACAGGTCCATAAAACATGACTGGTCCGGACGTTGGTTCGGGTGATCGCAGCTCAACTCTCTTTTCTCTGCTTGTTCCCGGAAGACCAGCGAACGAGCCGGACCGAACCCACGGCCGGAGGAGCGGGCGGTAACGAGTAACGAGTAACGCGTTACCGCCCGGGGCGGGCCGAGGCGGCGACACCAGCGGCGAGGGAGCTAAGCTAAGGGCCCCGCAGGCCCCGGGACCCGAACCCGGCCCAAAAAGGCCCCGGGACCCGGACCCGGCCCCAGCGGGACCCCCGCGGAGGGACACCTGTCGGCGGGCCGGTTCGGGGCGGCTCACCTGAAGCCGAGCGGCGACGAGGCTCATGTCCGCTTCACGCCTCCGGGGACCGGACCAGCGCCGAGCTGCGCGGCCTAGGCCCGGGGGCCGGGTCCGGGTCCGGGTCCGGGTCCGGGGTCGGGCTGGGGTGGCGAGGAGGCCGCTGCGTCCCTCGGTTCGGTCCTTCCGTCCAGGTCCCCCGGCTCGGCCCAAATCCCTCGGTTCGTGCTCAGGTCCGGTCCAGATCCCTCGGTTCGGTGCTCAGGTCCGGTCCAGACCCCTCGGTTCGGTGCTCAGGTCCGGTCCAGACCCCTCGGTTCGTGCTCAGGCCCGGTCCAGACCCCTCGGTTCGGTGCTCAGGTCCGGTCCAGACCCCTCGGTTCGGTGCTCAGGCCCGGTCCAGATCCCTCGGTTCGTGCTCAGGTCCGGTCCAGATCCCTCGGTTCGTGCTCAGGTCCGGTCCAGACCCCTCGGTTCGTGCTCAGGTCCGGTCCAGACCCCTCGGTTCGTGCTCAGGCCCGGTCCAGATCCCTCCGCTCCCGCTCGTTCCCTCCGAACTACTTTTGAGCTTTCGCGCGCCTGACAGCTGCGCGGCGGGCCGACCCGTCAATCACCGCCTTCTCGGGCTCTCATTGGTCGGGCGGCCGGAGGTTTCCGCCCTCCCCGCCATGACGTAACGTCCGGGGCGGGCGGCGTGGGATTCAGAGAAAAGTGTTTTTGTTTGTCTGAAAAAGGAACAAAATCAACGTTTTTGTGTTTTTAAACGGAGATAAACGAAGCGGTTATGTTTGGATGTCGAAAGATCTTATTATATATCATCATTATATTATCATTTAAGGTGGGAAGTCGAGAAACACAAACATGTTTGTAAGAAAACATCTGAATATATCACAACAAGAAGCGTTTAAAAGCACAAACTAAAGTTTATTTGGTGGAATTATGCGAAAGACGACACGTTAAAGTTAATTTATGCATCGAATGACCAAGAAACTCTGAAATATGGTCCCTAATTCCCCCTGGGGACCAACAAAGTCACCCTCTACCCGCCGACAGACGTCTGGAATGGACTCTTTTAGAAGCAGCACCGCTGATTTGACTTCCCCTGAACTTACGATCATAAAACCTTTTTATTTTATCACACTTCTGGAAACCTTTGTCGTCAACAAGCGCGCCCATCGTGACGAATTACGCATGCGCACTAGAGGGGGAAAAACGGATCAACCGGCGCATGCGCACCTCAGCCCCCCTCCGCGCTCCCAGACCGCGCATGCGCACCTCGGCCCCCCTCCTCGCTCCAGCCCCGCGCATGCGCCCCTCGGCCCCCCTCCTCGCTCAGCCCCCGCGCATGCGCACCGCGGCCCCCTCGTCGCTCGGCCCCGCGCATGCGCACTTACAAATCGCGCATCGCAGCGGCGGCGCTGGTTCGGGTCGGTCCCGTCGCAGGCAGCCTCGACTCTGTCTGCACTCTTCTCCTTAAAGTAGCCCCGCGCAGCCTCGAGATACCGCCCCCAATCTCAGCGTCGGTACGGAGCCGCCAGGCCGGGACAGAGACGGAGAGAGAGGCCTCGGCCATGGAAGCGCTCGGACCCGGTGAGGAACCCTCCGGGTGGGGGCGGCCGGGGGCGAGGCGCGGGCGCGCGGCCGCGCCGCTCTACTCGAGGCCGAGGCTTCGGCGAGGCCTCGGCGCGCTGACGCACCGCGGCCCTGCCCGCCGCGTCCCCCCCCCCGGTGTGGGGGGGGGCGAGCTCACCCGTCGAGCCGCGGCTCGCATTGTGTGTGTGTGTGTGTGTGTGTGTGTGTGTGTGTGTGGGGGGGCAGCTTCCTGCTGCCTTCCGCGTCGTGGTGTGTTTACGTCGGACGCGTGCGGCGCGGCCGTCGACATCTGTTGATCCGCGGGGCCGTCGAGACCGAGGCGTCGGCTGTGTTTGAGGGGCTGCCCCCCCCCCCCGCCGAGATGACAGCGGGGGGTGGAGGTGGGTGGGGGGGGGGGTCCGGGGGCATCGATCCGACGGACGGTAACAAAGAAGGGTCGGTTTGTAAGCGAGCGTGGACGTGCGGGGGGATGGGGGGTGGAGGTGGATGGGGGGGGCAGCACACCTGTACGTCACGACGCGGAGCGGCCGTAGTGAGGTCCGTGTTGTTGTTTACACACTCCTGGGTTTACAGGACGGTTTAACACAGCGGGTGTGTGTGTGTGGAGTGTGTGTGGAGTGTGTGTGTGTGTGTGTGTGTGTGTGTGTGTGTGTGTGTGTGTGTGGAGTGTTTGTGGGGGGGCCACGACCTGCAGAGAAACCTGCTGTTAAAGGGTGAGATGGAGCAGGAGTACTTTGATCTATAATTCAGGTGAAGAGCTGAAGGTGTGTGTGAGGGTGCACAGGAATGAGACGGGACTGCAACCATCCACAGGTGTGTGTGTGTGTGTGTGTGTGTGTGTGTGTGTGTGTGTGTGTCACAGCAAGGATTTATCCACCATCTACTTCCTGTTGCAGTTTTCTTTCTCTAATTAAAGGGAATAAAGGATAAAAGGGGTGCGATCATCTCCCTGTGGTGTCTTTGTGTGTGTTTGTGGTGTCTTTGTGTGTGTTTGTGGTGTCTTTGTGTGTTTGTGGTGTTTTTGTGTGCGTTTGTGGTGTCTTTGTGTGCGTTTGTGGTGTCTTTGTGTGCGTTTGTGGTGTCTTTGTGTGTGTTTGTGGTGTTCTTGTGCGTTTGTGAAGATGAAGACAACGGCCGAGCCGACGCCGGTCGTCCCCGCGCCGCTCCTACCTTCACCTTACGCGCAAACGTCGAACCCGCGCGGCGTGTTTGCGCGTTTGCGCGGCTCTCCCGTCTCGACCCAGGTGGCTGTCAGGTGTGGCGCTCCTCGCTGCCGTCGCCGTGACTCACTGCTGGGACGCGTCGCTCGCTCCGTCGGACCTGTCGACGCGGCGGCTCCCGCGGCCGCCGGAGCTCGCTTCCCTCCCACGCAGCGAGTGGTCGGGCGCTGAAACATGGAGGACTCTCGTTGTCTCCAAGCCCGTTTATCGAGTCGCTCGGCTCAAACGAGAGGAGTTCTGTCCGCCGCCGGTTAAACGGGACCGCTTGCTGTCGAGTGTTTGTGATTGGACCAACGCCAGAACCGTCCGGATCCCCTCGGAGCTCCCGTCTCCGGTCCGCTTGAGAAGACGGGTGTCCCCGTGTGGTCCTTCTCTTTATTGGTCGCGTGGGACCGACTTTGGCGTCCCGAGCTCACGTGGTTGGACGGAACATCGGCGTCTCCAGCACCAGGAATGCCGAGCATTCCCGGGCCGCTGCTGCTCGTCAGATGATTTGGCGCTGGTGTCACACGGAACCCGGAGATGTTCAGAGACTGTTGAGCGAAAACGCGGACCAGCGATCCGAAGCCTCGTTGGCACGCGCGGAGGGACCGTCTGACGTCGCGCCGACGGTCTGAAACCAGCGCCGGGGCGTCAGGCGGTCCCTCCGTCGCCGTGGAACGCCGTTTCGCTCTAAATGTGGGAAATTCACTCGTTTGTTCTGCAGGAGGCGAACGCAGCTTTCTCTGGCCTTGTAACCGACTTTTTATTGCGCAGACTTGAGCTTCTGTGTAAATGTGCGTAATTGGTATTTAATTATTTAATTAAAGTCCTTAATTGGCATCAGGCCGCACACCCAAAGTGCTGCTGGTCAGACCGGCGTGAGGGGAGCTCTCCTCTAAACGGTCCCTACCGTTACAAGCTTCACGCCGGAGCAGCCGGAGGTCTCCTGGTGTGACTAAAGTCGCGCTCTTCATCAACGGAACCGTTTGACCCCTTTGACCCCACGTGGTCCGATCGCCGCGGTTGTTGTAGTAATAAAAATACCGTTGCCCCTGCTTCAGTCGAAGGCGTGTTTATCGATCCCCTTTTGCCCCAGCGCGCTCGTCGGCCTGTTCACGTTTGTGACCCGTGTGGGACGACCCTCGCCGATTAGGGCTGTTCAAATCTCCATGGCGATGGCTGTCATGCTGTTGAACGTGAGCAGGTGTGTCAGATCAGCCGATTGGATAACCGTCGGGGGGCGGATGCACACGTTGGCGCCGTTGGGTTCTGTCGGGGGCGTTTCCAGTCGTCCCCCGGTCCGGCCTCGTCCTCTACTCCGACGCTGCTTTTATTTACGTCTCAGCGACGAGGACTCGTCGGTTTCAGCCCGAGAACCCCGAAGTGCAGACGGAGCGGTGACCTCATCGGGCGGGGGGGTCAGGGTGCTGGGAGGAGGTCTGGGGCCCGGGGTTGTAGGAGCGTGCGTTCAGGAAGCGACGGGGAGGGCCCCGATTGTCTGTGCTCTCGCGCTTCACTTGGTAACTGGAACGTGTGGGTGCATGGAGTTCAGGAGGACCCCCCCGGTCCCACGGCCGTCGGGCAACAAAGGAAGTGGGTGGCCGCACCAAGACACGGTTGTAAGGCCCCCGTCGGGGGGCGTGAGGGCCGAGCCGCCCACAGGTCATCTCCAGCGCTTGCTCTGGCCTGGCCGCTGAGTGAGTGTCTGTGAGTGTGTGTGTAGATGTATAGTGTGGGGGGGTGTGTGTGTGTGTATATAGTGTGTGAGAGAGTGTTTGTATGTGTTGTGTGAGTGTGTATAGTGTGTGAGAGAGTGTTTGTGTTGTGTGTTGTGTGAGTGTGTATAGTGTGTGAGAGAGTGTTTGTGGGTGTGTGTGTATATAGTGTGTGAGAGAGTGTTTGTGTTGTGTGTGTGTTGTGTATGAGTGTATAGTGTGTGAGAGAGTGTGTGTGTATGAGTGTATAGTGTGTGAGAGAGTGTTTGTGGGTGTGTGTGTATATAGTGTGTGAGAGAGTGTTTGTGTGTGTGTGTGTATATAGTGTGTGAGAGAGTGTTTGTGTGTGTGTGTGTGTGTATATAGTGTGTGAGAGAGTGTTTGTGTATGAGTGTATAGTGTGTGAGAGAGTGTGTGTGTGTGAGTGTATAGTGTGTGAGAGAGTGTGTGTGAGCGCTGCGTGTGCGCGGCGTGCTCTTCTAACGGTAATCCCTGACTCTGTGGGGCACCCCTCCATATGGCTCTGGAGTGGCCCTGCTCTTTGTCTGCACACGAGGGGTGGCTGCCCCCCGTGTCTGGGCGGGGCCGGGGGGGCGGCTGAAGGATCATCGGAGGTCCTTGTCTGGCTGGCCCCTCGTTGACCCATGTAGGTCAGCGGGCTGACAGCTCTGATGGATCCGTCTGCGTGCGCTCAGGCCGCGGTCTGGGGCGACTCAACGGCGCGAATGAGTCGACGCCTCGCGTCAGATCGTTTTTAAGAGGCGTTGAGCGTTTACGATAACTCTCTTTGCACCGCCGACGTCGTAAACAAGTCCTGTTTATGACCCGGACCTTCTCTTTTCCAGGCCCTCCTGCCCCGACCTCTCTGTTTCAGCCTCCGCGCCGTCCCGGCCTCGGCACAGTGGGAAAACCCATCCGGCTCCTTGCCAACCATTTCCAGGTGCAGATTCCCAAGATTGATGTCTATCACTATGAGATCGACATCAAGCCTGAGAAACGGCCTCGGAGGGTCAACAGGTAAGTCCAAGCTCCTCCTCCTCCATCCTGCTCAGGTACGACGGGGAGACGGGCGGAGATGTTCTGACTGTAACCGCGGCTCTGGAAAACGCCTCCTCAACAATGCCTGGGAACGTTTTTCCCTCCAATCACACGGTGGCGAAACTGGAGGAAAACGATTCCAAAGTGATTATTTTACTTTGAATGCCGTCCTCTGTCCGCGCGTCACGCGTCGGCATTAAATTACAGAAGCAACACCGTTGCTTCAACATCTGAGCAGAAACGATGCCGAGCTTTTGTAACGCTGCTGAAGAACTGTGTGTGTGTACGTGTGTGTGCACGTGTGTGTGTGTGGACAGAGGACAACAGGATGTTGCAGAAGTGAGTCTGTAAGGACCTGAATCTGTGCCGTTAACGGTTGATTCAGATTTTTTGAACGCCGGGGTGTTTAGTGCTCATGCTGCAGAGGTCAGACGCAAACACACCAGATGTTGAGATGAAGCCTGGAGCTTCTGAGTTCCTGTGACCTTCACTGAATAACTGGGGAAAGGAAACACACTGACTGAGGGTTGAGTTAGGGCGCCCCCCGAGGCCGCAGTCGCTCACCCTTCTGCTGGGTTCCTGCAGGGAGGTGGTGGACACCATGGTGCGGCACTTCAAGATGCAGATCTTTGGAGACCGACAGCCTGGCTACGATGGGAAGAAGAACATGTACACAGCACACCCACTGCCAATTGGAAGAGACAGGGTTTGTCTTCTGGTTCAAATAACACGCTTATGTGACGATCACAAGTGTTTGACCTTTGACCCCTGTCCTTGTGGGCCCAGGTGGATCTGGAGGTGACTCTGCCGGGTGAGGGGAAAGACCAGACCTTCAAGGTGTCTCTGCAGTGGGTGTCTGTGGTCAGCCTGCAGATGCTCCTGGAGGCCCTGTCGGGCCACCTGAACGAGGTCCCTGAAGACTCTGTCCAGGCCCTGGACGTCATCACGCGACATCTCCCTTCCATGAGGTCCGCGTCTCTCGTCTCCGCTGGCGTTGATCACGTGACCTGATGAATGTTGGCGCTCAGATTAAACCTCAGTGGTGACTCAGACCAATCGGGCTCTCCTTTACACGTCTGTGTCCTCTTGAAGTTACAGTGAAACAGCTGGACACACAAACCTTGATTTCTTTGATAGTGTGTGTGTGTGTGTGTGTGTGTGTGTAGGCATTTAACTGATGGTTGGTGTTTGGGTGCGCTCATGTCTGTGTTTCCTCAGGTACACTCCTGTGGGCCGTTCCTTTTTCTCCCCTCCGGAGGGCTATTACCATCCCCTCGGGGGCGGGAGGGAAGTGTGGTTTGGCTTCCATCAATCAGTCCGTCCTGCCATGTGGAACATGATGCTCAACATCGATGGTGAGTGAAGCTGGGAGCCTCCGGCTTTGAGTCCCGTGTTAATTTGAGTTGTCACGGCTGATTTATGGCTGCCGTGTGGCGATGGATCAAGGTGTATTCTTGGTATAAAGTTTAAGACTGCGACACCAAAGTTGAAAGCGGCACCTCAAACGGTGAAACGTCAGCACCTGTTGAGCTCACTCTTCCACTCTTACCCGCCAGTTTAAGAGCACAACTCGTCGTGCTTTGCTGTTTTCCCCTGATGGAATGTGTTTTGATACTTTATCGTTGTGCGCTCTGCCGTGTCCATGAACGTGTCTTTGACTTTGCGGTGAGCTGATTTCCTGCCTTTTCCCTCCCCTCAGTGTCGGCAACGGCGTTCTACCGCGCTCAACCTGTGATCGAGTTCATGTGCGAGGTGCTGGACATACAGAACATCAACGAGCAGACCAAACCGCTGACGGACTCCCAGCGCGTCAAATTCACCAAGGAGATAAGAGGTGAGCGCTCGGGAGTGGTGCAGGTACACGCCAACACCGAGTGACTCACGCTGGATCAAATTCCTCAAAGAGACCAGAGAGGCGGGGCCTGCGCATGCACAGCGGCTTCTACGTGGGGCCGAGCGCCGCAACCCACACGGCGTAGCGCCGCCGGAGGGCTGTAGCAGCACGTACGGCGCTCGCTGCCGCGCTCAACCGCTTTTAACCTCGGCTAAAAACAGGCCACCTCTTTTTTTTTTTTTTTTTATTCTCTTCAATCGTGTCTCACGGAGAAAAAACATTGTCACAAATACTCACCTAACACGTCCAGGATGGAGCTCGTTCTCGGCCAGCTTCACTCAGTGACCTAATCGTCTGGTTGTAAAAGGAACGGGCCGGTATAAAAGGGTGTGACATTTGAATTATTTATTTTTTCACAGGGTTGAAAGTGGAAGTCACACACTGTGGCCAGATGAAGAGGAAGTACCGCGTGTGTAATGTAACACGCCGACCCGCCAGCCATCAAACGTGAGTTTGGATCACCAGCAGTCCCCCCCAGGGGTCTCCAGGTCCCCCTAGGGGTCTTCAGGTCCGGTGAGGCTGCAGGTTCTGGTCCAACCCAGCAGCAGCAGCACCAGACTGGACTCACTTCATCAACTCATCTGAGTCTTCAACAACTGACTGGTCAAACTGGGTGAGCTGGACCAGTGGAACCAGAACCTGCAGCCTCACGGCCCTTTGGGGAAGACCCGGAGACCCCTGACCCAACCCCTCATGTCTGTGGGGGGGCACGTTTAATAAGACACGTGGAATAAAACATGACTGTTTTGTTTTTTTATATATTCTCTCTACAGGTTTCCCCTGCAGCTCGAAAATGGCCAAGCCATGGAGTGCACTGTAGCCCAGTATTTCAAGCAGAAGTACAATCTGCAGCTCAAGTATCCACATTTACCCTGCCTGCAAGTGGGGCAAGAACAAAAGCACACCTACCTTCCCCTGGAGGTGGGGCTCGCTCTCTCCCCTCTGCCTCAGCTGCGCTCGTCTGTTGGTCTTTGGGTTTGTTTCTGACCCACTCTGACCCCCCCCCCCAGGTCTGTAACATCGTGGCCGGCCAGCGCTGCATCAAGAAGCTGACAGACAACCAGACGTCCACCATGATCAAAGCTACAGCCCGCTCAGCCCCCGACCGGCAGGAGGAGATCAGCCGACTGGCAAGTGCTGGTTTCCTGTTGGAGCTGCTGGCGCGTCACTTTTCCTGGAATTACAGTTGTGACAACAATGGCAGCGCAGGGCTGTAAAAGAACAGCCCCTGGAGCAGCCATTCAGCGCTGTCTCCAGGAGATGACGAGCAAAGTTCCTGGTAAAAGTCAGCGGATCCACCTTAAACTCTGCCTCCTTCCCTCGTCCCCCAGGTCAAGAGCAACAGCATGGTCGGGGGTCCGGACCCGTACCTGAAGGAGTTTGGCATCGTGGTGCACAATGACATGACCGAGGTGACCGGCCGTGTTCTCCCAGCACCCATGCTGCAGTATGGGGGCCGGGTCAGTACCGACACAGGGCGGGACTGTGGCAGGGTGAGTACTGGGCAGGGGCGCCGCTCGAGGGGGAAGGGGGGTCCGGCCTGTTTGGGGCTGCGCTGCGTGAGCGCCAGGGGAAGATCCAGGTCTTTGAGGTGGTCTTCTCTGGAGACGGAGAGGCTTACGGGGGTCTGGGTGGAACCTGCAGCTGGGAAAGAGGACCGACGTCCCAAAGAAGCTCAGCCTCTCCCTCTAGTTCAGGTCCAGTACGGGTCCCAACCTAACCATCCAATAGGTCACTGGTTTTCTTCAAGTTTGGACATGAAGTATCGTTAATATTTTGCCTCGGCTCACCTGTAAGGTCACAATCGTGTGTGTGCGAGGGACCGAGTCCCTCCGGGGAAAAATATGACGCCTCTGTTAAAGTTAAACCAGTCTAGTTAAACTGGAGTAGCAGCTGCAGGCCTCAGATGTGGTTTTCAGATCTGTGCCAGACTGTAAGACCTGGATCTTTGCCCCTTGGTGAGTCCCGTGGTGCACCTTTGAGTCTCACCGTTCTGTCACACAGTTTCCAGGCGTTTAAACAGTAACTGCCCATGAGAAGCATGTGAGGGCAGACCGCTGGGATTCACCCACTGAATTCCAAATCAGCTGTTGGGTAATTTCAGAAAATTTCATAATGATCCCACTTCCAGAGGAATTTGTTTTGCACAAGGAATCCCTCTATTGTCTGTGCATGCGCAGACGTCTCGCTTTTACCGCCTCGTTTTGGTGAAATCGGGCTGATTTGGGATTCGTGGGTCGTTGTTTGAGGGTTGCGCTGTTGCAGACGATCAGACTCGTCGTCACCCAGCATAAAATTGAACGACCCGTCTATAAACTGTGGCCTTTTGGGGGGCGAAGCCTCTTCATTTTACACTGTAATCACACTCGTCTCTTGTATAATTTACAGCAGATTGCTGCTTGATTTAAAACCTTTGGTATAAGTGTTTCCAGTCAACCTGGCTGATCTCTCCCCAAGGTCCCATCACAACACGGTTAAAAGGTTTGGCCCCTTTCCTGCTGGGACGTTGAGTCTAATTGCCTTGCAGTGAAATACCCGTAAATGTGTTGTCACGCTCTTTGTTTAGTCAATAAAGAGACGCGCTCGTGCGCGTGCATGTGCACACGTCACTCTGGTGTTAAACAAATAACCCAGAAATGAAACCGTAAGTTCAGCGTCAGATGTGCTCCTGTGAAAATAGTCCATTGTAAATGAAGCGTCCTGCGACCTTTTAAGGTCATTGGGCGCAAGTAACTATGGCAACCAGTAAATAAGACTAATATTCCTCTCAAGTAGCTCCTTGCGGTCACTTTAGCAGATTAAATTAAATCTTTTGATGAACTTGCATTGAGATCCTCTGTCCTTCTTACATTTGTATTTGATGTCTTGTGTGGGCAATAGTAATCCAATAATCAGATTATTATCAGATTAAAGAGACGCGCCGTCCTCAGACTTGCACGTTAGGACTCCTGACGTGGGGAGGGAGAAACGGACAACCTGGCTCTGGGGTGTTCTCAAACCTGTGGGGTTCATGGGGGTTGAGTGGTGTCTGTCGGCTGTGCCAGCCGGGGGGCTGACTAAGAGTGTAGGGTCTCTCCCCACAGAACAAAACGGTGGCCACGCCCAACCAGGGCGTGTGGGACATGCGAGGGAAGCAGTTCTACGCCGGCATAGAGATCAAGGTCTGGGCCGTGGCCTGCTTCGCTCCGCAGAAACAATGTCGAGAGGATCTCCTCAAGTGAGTCCTGAGCTCTCTTCCTGCTGGCGACTTTGTGATCACAGGAAGTTACACAATGCTTTTTTTTTTTTTAATCGCCGCACAAACGTCACTCTGAAGCCTCGCCGGCGTGCTGGTCTGTGTATCCCTTGGTAAATGTTGACGAATGTGCAGCAGAGTGAGCGCAAGCAGTTCAGGTCACATGGCAATAATCAGAATACTGTCAGAAAAGTCCAGATAAGGCGCTCGGGAACCCGTGTTTACGTCAGGTTGTGATTATTAGTACAGCACAACGGAACTGAGAGTGTGTGAGGTCTGCCTTACAACTTATATATGTGTACACACACACACACTCACACACGTATATATCAGCTTACAAACGCTAAAATCTCCTTTTCCAGCTGTTAAATTAATGCATGTTGTAAAATTCTGGTTTCTGATTGGTTTCTGTTTTTCCTGCAGGAGCTTCACCGACCAGCTTCGAAAGATCTCCAAGGACGCGGGGATGCCCATCCAGGGCCAGCCCTGCTTCTGCAAGTACGCCCAGGGGGCCGACAGCGTGGAGCCCATGTTCAAGCACCTCAAGATGTCGTACGTGGGCCTGCAGCTGATCGTGGTCATCCTGCCTGGAAAAACGCCGGTCTATGGTAGGATCCCTGGAGGGGTGGGGGGTGAACCCCGCGGGGTCTTGACGTTGTCTCTGTGTCCAGCGGAGGTGAAGAGGGTGGGGGACACCCTGCTGGGCATGGCCACGCAGTGTGTGCAGGTGAAGAACGTGGTGAAGACGTCCCCCCAGACCCTGTCCAACCTGTGTCTGAAGATCAACGCCAAGCTGGGGGGCATCAACAACGTCCTGGTGCCCCACCAGAGGTCAGCTTTGATCAGTGTCACCCCCCCTCTGAGGACGGCCCCCTTAACGGCCCCTGGTCTTCTGTGGCCCAGGCCCTCTGTTTTCCAGCAGCCCGTCATCTTCCTGGGGGCCGACGTCACCCACCCTCCAGCCGGCGACGGGAAGAAGCCGTCCATCGCGGCGGTGGTGGGCAGCATGGACGGCCACCCCAGTCGCTACTGCGCCACAGTCCGTGTCCAGACCTCCCGGCAGGACATGTCCCAGGTAACCGAGGTTCGGCCTTCTCATCCCTTCTCTCAGGTTCTGGCTCTGGCGCCGTTGGTTTGCGCTGAAGGGTGTGTTGTGCGCGCTCTTGCAGGAGCAGCTCTTCAGCCAGGAGGTCATCCAGGACCTGACCAACATGGTGCGCGAGCTGCTCATCCAGTTCTACAAGTCCACGCGCTTCAAGCCCACGCGCATCATCTATTACCGCGGCGGCGTCTCGGAGGGCCAGATGAAGCAGGCGAGTTTGTCTCTGATCTCCGGGTCTTTGCGCGAGGCCGCCGCCTTCTAAACGCCCCCGCGCGCTCCACAGGAAGTCCAGCGTGTCTCTCTACGGTTGTGAAACCGTTTCGGTGGGATGGCGCTCTTAACCTGGTGGTTGTAGGTTGTAACCACGGTTACCTGGGTCTCGTGATCAGTCATGTCCTCCAGACCCCGAGGGGGGGCGGAGGCCTCTTACTGGATGTGAGACGTCAGCAGGCGGGAGGAGAATCGGGGGGTCCGGCGCACGTTGACCGATGGGTGTGTTTCCCCTCAGGTGGCCTGGCCCGAGCTGATCGCCATCAGGAAGGCCTGCATCAGCCTGGAGGAGGACTACCGGCCGGGCATCACCTACATCGTGGTCCAGAAGCGCCACCACACGCGCCTCTTCTGCTCCGACAAGGCCGAGAGGGTACGGGGGGGGGCTCCTCCTGAAGCACGCACGTGTGACGGCGGGGTAAACGTCTGAATCTGCTGCTCCCTCCCGCAGGTCGGCAAGAGCGGAAACGTGCCAGCGGGCACCACGGTGGACAGCACCATCACACACCCGTCCGAGTTTGACTTCTACTTGTGCAGCCATGCAGGGATTCAGGTGAGGGGCTCCACGGTGCACCTCAGTGACGGGGAAACGCGGCCTGGTCCGTAGTTCTGCTGCAGGGGGAAATAAAACCAGGTATCAGCTGACTTAACCCCGCCCCCACGCTGGGTCGCTCCTCCCATACCACCACAGGTGCCTGTGCAAGGCTCTGCCTACCTGAAGTCAGGTGGGAGGCAAATGGCACGTGTGGGCGGTGGAGGCCGTTCTGAGCTGGGCAGTGATCTGGTGTCTTTAGAGTCCACCTGGGCTTTGATCCGGTGTCTGTAGAGTCAACCTGGGCTTTGATCTGGTGTCTTTAGAGTCCACCTGGGCTTTGATCCGGTGTCTGTAGAGTCAACCTGGGCTTTGATCTGGTGTCTTTAGAGTCCACCTGGGCTTTGATCCGGTGTCTTTAGAGTCCACCTGGGCCCAGACCTTCAGCTTTAACATCAAAGAACGTTACTACCGTTTCATTCAGACATGAAGGAGCCACACTAACGTGGAGAAGCAACCTTTGATGTGCCTCTGGTGTTATTTGCCCTGACGGATTGTTTGTTTATCTTAAATCTGCAAGAGAAGGCGATCGGTTAAAGGGTTTTGTGATCAAATATTTAACAAAAAGTCGGTGCTTGTCGTTTTAAGAGTAAAGCAGACGTTGTGAGAAGTGACGGATGATGTTTGAGTTAAAACAGTCCTCCAAACCTGGACGCACAATCTGAGATTTTACTTCTGATGTCCTGACGTGTGTGTGTCCGTGTGTGTGTGTGTCCCTGTGTGTGTCCCGTGTGTGTCCCTGTCCTGTCCCCTCTGACGGTCTGCTCTGTCCCCAGGGCACCAGCCGTCCCTCCCACTACCACGTCCTGTGGGACGACAACTGCTTCACGGCGGACGAGCTGCAGCTCCTCACCTACCAGCTGTGCCACACCTACGTCCGCTGCACCCGCTCCGTCTCCATCCCGGCGCCGGCGTACTACGCCAGGCTCGTGGCTTTCCGGGCGCGCTACCACCTGGTGGACAAGGACCACGACAGGTACGGCTCCCCCCCGGTGTCCGCCTCCCCCGATCACGTGACCCCCGATCACATGACCTGTCTGTCCCCCCCCCCCAGTGCCGAGGGCAGCCACGTGTCGGGCCAGAGCAACGGCCGCGACCCCCAGGCGCTGGCCAAGGCGGTCCAGATCCACTACGACACGCAGCACACCATGTACTTCGCCTGAGCTCGTGAGCACATCCTCGGTCCGCCTGCAGCTCCCCCCCCCCTCTTTTTCAAATCCGTTGCCAGTCTCTCTGCTCGTCGTCTCGTTACTCTTATTTTCCGAATCTGCACCCGAGCGGCTCCTGGATGGGGGAAAATCTGCCGTCTCCTGACATCCAGCGGGTTTTCGTTTTAACCGACCGACCAGCGTTCCCACTCGAGCTGCCTTTCAAACCAGCAATCCAGTGCTGTGGAACCAGCGAGGCGTTTCCAGTACACAAAAGAAGAAAAAAAAAAAAACACACGTTGAGCCATTATTTTCCTTATTTTCTATTTGAATGTCTGCACTCTTGTGTTTGTGATACACTGAGCGAGGTGTGGCGCGGCGTGGCGTGGCGTGGCGGCGCAGCTCTCCTCGCTCTCCCAGCTAAGCAGGACTCTTATCTACTTTTACCTCAAAGCCCGTTCGGGCAAAATCTGTCACAAGGTCTCGGGTTTATCGGGCGGTGGGGAGGGCACTCTACCAAACAGAGATGGAGGGGCTTCGACCTTTTGAGAATGAGAGAGATATATATATATATATATCTATATACATATATTTTTTTCCTTTTAACGAGTGTGTTTTACCTTTTCTCCTTTACCGTCTTTTACAAGTAAGGTGACCTGGTTGTCATGCCCATGACTACTTTCCTTCAGAGTTGGTGATGAAAATGTAGTCTGTGTGTGAGGATGTGTCTATCTGTATATACATGTACTGCTGTAAGAGTGTGTGTGTGTGTGTGTGTGTGTGTGTGTGTGTGTGTTTCATGGCAGGCCACTGAATTGTAAAGGGAAATCAAGGGGATAACTGCTGTAAATGCCTCAGATTTGTTTTTTATATCCACTCATACAGTACATATAAGCATATATTTACATCTATAAACCAACGTTGAGACATGAGGCGTGGGCGGGGCCTCCGGCGTGGGCGGGGCCTCCGGCGTGAGTATTCGTAGCCTTCCTGGGTCACTTCATCGGTCTGTCCTTGGGTCCGAGTCTGGCCTGCTGCTGGAGACGGGCGGGGCCGGCCCCTCCCGGGAGGGCGGTCCGCGCCGCCGACATGGCGGGTTCCCCAGAGGCGAGGGCGACGGCGGGGGGGGGCACGCTGGGGTCCGATATGTAGCAATAGTGGCGTGGGCGGGGCCCGGCTCTGGGGCCCGTTGAACGGTTGAAGGCATTAAGAGGTGGCAGCAGCGTGGCCGGCAGGATGTGGATCTTGTGTTGTTCTTTCTTTGGACCTGGTTATCATAACGGTTTTGACGCCCCACGGCGGCGTTTGAGTCTTAAGGGCCACAAACCAGTAAGCTTTTGCCCCCCCCATGAGGATTCATTGCACTGACCCGGGATGCTACTGTAGGCAGGCAACAGAGGGCACTCTCAATCTCTTGTACCTTTATGCATTTATACATACGAATCAACAAGTCAGATTTGTAAAAGTTTAATATAAGATGTTTTGTGGCTATATTAAATCTGTCGTTTAGAGATAGTAGTTTACCGATGTTGTGTTTGTTTATCGTTGTTGTCGATGTTGTTACTGTTGTGATGAAATTTTACAGTTGGCAGCGACGCCGGGTTTTATATTTTCTAGTTTGACTTCAGGAATAGTTGTCGGGCTGCAGGTCGGAGGCTCGTGGGGGGGGTGGGGGGTCCATTTTGTAGCATTTTGGTTTAACGAGAGAAGGGGGAGTCCACGAGGGAGTCCCGGTCCGAGGCTGGGGGTGTCTGGTGGCTGCTTCGATGGGATGGAGACAATCAGGGATGGTGGTGGGGCGGAGCCTGGAGGGAGGGGGGAGGGGGGTCAGAATGGCGGCCTGCGTTTTTACTCTTTCAAACGGTTTCTATCGCTGTATTTGAGCTTGTCCCATTATGGAATCGATGTTTTTACGCTTTTGACACTGGATGTAAACGTAAGCGCCCTCCGACCCGTGGCGGCGCCAGCAGCGCGCTGGTCGCCCCCCGACCCGCCAGCGTCGCAGCGGAGGGGAGCGGTCGACGCGCACGCCTCGTCAGGGGGGCGGCTCAGCGGAAGCCTTTTTGTAATAAACCGCCCGTAAAGCAGCAGGTTTACTATGAAATGGTTTGAGCGCCTGCCTGTCGACGGCGTGGGCGTTGGCGGAGTTCAGGACCTTCGGAGGGGGGAGGGGAGGGGAGGGGGGGTCGGGGGCAGCGTCCAGGGTTTGCATGCAATAGTTGTTTTTTTTTTCTTTTGGGTTAAAGGATGTTTTTAAGACGTGCACTAGTTTGAGGGCGTGGGCTCCAGTCGGCCTCCCACCTTCCAGCGCGAGCTCCAGTCGGACCAGCCATCACTCCCAGTCTGAGCAATATTGACCCCCAGCTCCAGTTCGCAGACGTGGAAATCTCCCCGTGGTCGTCTACTCTCGCAATCGTGTCGTGTGTACCTTTCCTTTGTTTTTTTCCTCCTTTAGTTGAGTTCATTTGCTCGTATCAATCAGTGGGAATGTGCATTTGGTGGAGTAGATGTAGAGGCAACTTTCTTTTAAAGTAACAAATGTAGACTTTGCTCACCTGCATGCCAGAGTATTGTCCTTTTTACAAAATGAAAAACAAAAAAAAAAAGATGAAAAAACTTTAGAAACATATTTATCAAAGAGAAGAAATTATAAAAGCTTCTTTTTGGGGTAAATGTTGACTTTAGTAGGACTATTTTAGGCTAGCAATATTTGTCCAGATGCATTTTAAAGTTCCTACACAGACGTCAGTAATCCTCCAAGTACACTGTTAAGGGGCGAGGCGGCTCCGCCCCTCCGCGGGCGCCCACATTCAAGCGAGGTACCTTTCTTCAAACGCGGGGCCCCCCCGGGAGCGGACTCGTCTCGCCCTTGCCCGGGTCGCCGCGGCGAGCGCCGTCGGGCCCCCGCGCTCCCGGTTTTTGTACCCGCGGGCCGAAGCCCCCCCCCCCCCTGGACGAGGGGAGGCGCTGGTCCCGGCGGCCCCTCTGCTGACCTCTCACAAACGCACTTCCTCTTTGTGTCGGGGTCCCCGTGACATCAGCAGAGCACGCTTACCTCTTTCTACACCTTTCTTTTTTTTTATAAATAAAGACCCAAATTGTTTCTGTGCCCCGTTGGATGAAAGCATGAATTCTTTTGAAATTCCTCTTCCTTTGATATATTGTTATATCTTAACAGATTTGTAATTGTGTACTGCATATTTTAGTTTCCTTTGGTGGTTTCTTTTCAGGGGTTTCTTAAAGCTGTTTTCCCCACTAGTGGTCTCTGATGCTTTTGTGACTGTTTCATAGTAATAGCAGGGTCTGGGGGGGTACTCGGTCCAGCCCCTCTTATTGCTATTATGTGATATGTTCAAGTATATTTTATTTTTTTTTATTTTAATTTTTTTTTTTTAGCCTGCAGGGAATTCTTGTGTTAATGTGCAAAGTAATAAATTGGTATTTTAAGCCTCAGCCTGTTCTCCCTCGTCATTCACCTCGAGTCGTCGCTAGGGGGCGGGGTTCACCTGGAGGATCCCTCGCTCACGCCTGGTGCTCCTCACACCTGGTGCTCCTCAAGCCTGGTGCTCCTCACACCTGGTGCTCCTCAAGCCTGGTGCTCCTCAAGCCTGGTGCTCCTCACACCTGGTGCTCAGGTGCCCTTCCTACCTTCACCTGCAGGTCGGGTCTGCGCTGCATGGAGGCTCAACCCTGCAGCTGCTTTCAAAAGACACGAGGGTTTTGTGTTGGCCTTGGCTGGTTTAAGACGCACGTTCGTGCGCAGGAGGAACCTTCTGATGGCCTCAGAGGCCTTCTCAGATCTCGAGCTCAAGGCCGCGCCCTTGTTTGCCTCACGAGTCCTCTGAGCCGATGCTCCATGTCGGCCTCCCATTGTGTGCCTGTTGTGTTGCCAAGGCCGCCGTTGCCAGGGAGAGGAGAGGTAACGGGATAAAGGGAACCTGAGCCCCCCCATCTTTACGCCGCTGATGTTCTATTCATCGGCGAGCGGCGGGTGGGTGTCACTCGGAGGCGGCGCTGTCGGGTCCTCCTGTCCGCCCAGGCTCTCCTCTCGCTCCTCGACCTCCTTCAGATCACAACAGAAGCTTCTGAAACGTACAGATTCTGTCTGGCGGGAACTTTATATGATAAAAGAAAAACATCAAAGGGAAAGCTGGTTTTGCAAAGGCTCATTTAAAACACCTGTGATCTTGTGCCCCCCCCACACACACACACACACACACACCCCACCCCCACCCCCCGCTGGAGCCCTCCATCCTCGTCCGTCCACCCCCTCTTTTGTTGTCTCCCCTCTCCTCCCCCCACCGGGCTTCAGAGCTGGAGATGGAGCGGAGCTGAGCGCCGCGTCTGAAGCCGACTCTCATCGGAGCGGGAGGCAGGAGTCCAGTTGGGGGGGGGGGTGAAGAGACCCCCCGTTCAGGCTCGGACATCCCTGTCCTTCATCCTCAACACAGCCACTGAGGATCCACACCTCCAGAGAGACGTCAAGCAGCCTTTCAGCGACCCTCCTCGTGGGGGGGGTCCACCTGTCGGCCCGACACATCAGGGGGGCCCGACCCATCTGGGGGGCCTGACACATCTGGGGGGCCTGAAGGGGGACATCTGGAGCAGCGCTGGGACCACTTCCACCAGGAAAGGATCCATTTCACCACCTGAGCGGGACCCTCAATAATTCATCGACTGCAGCCCGAGAGTGAAAGGCAGAGAGAGAGTGGGGGGGGGGGGGGTGTGTGTGTGTGGGGGGGCAGCTTCAGGAGAAAGTGAGCCGCCTCTGAAGAGAGCAGGACAGGACGAGGACGAGCGCACGCTGGAGGACATGAGCGACGGGGACAGGCAGTGAGGACAGGAGGACCAAGACATCAGGCCTGAGGAGCATCCAGAGCCCCCCCCCCCCACACACAACCCCCCCGGAGGAGAGCGGGGGCCATGGTGAACACGGGCACCCAGCTGATCAGCTTCACCTGCGCGGTCACGGGCTGGGCGATGGCCATCGCCGCCACGGCGCTGCCCCAGTGGAAGGTGTCGGCCTTCGTGGGCAGCAACCTGCTGACGTCGGAGGTGAAGTGGGAGGGGCTGTGGATGAGCTGCGTGTACCAGACCACCGGCCACATGCAGTGCAAGACCTTCGCCTCGCTGCTCAGCCTGCCCCCCGACGTGCAGGCGGCGCGCGCCCTCATGTGCCTCGCCGTCTTCCTGGGCTGGCTGTCCTGCACCGTCTCCTGCTGCGGCATGAAGTGCACCACCTGCGCCGGCGACGACCGCCGCGCCAAGGCGGGCATCGCGCTGGCGGGCGGCGTGCTCTTCGTGCTGACGGGCCTGTGCGTGCTGGTGCCCGTGTCCTGGACCGCCGACACGGTGGTGCGCGACTTCTACAACCCCGGCGTGCCGCCCACGCACAAGCGGGAGCTGGGCCAGGCCGTGTACCTGGGCTGGGCCGCCGCCGTGCTGCTGATGATCAGCGGCGCCGTGCTGAGCAGCACCTGCCCGCTCCTGGAGGGGGGGGGCCGCTACCGCCGGGGCTACCTCGGGCGGAGCTTCGCCAACTCCCCGGCCTCGGCGCCCGACTTCCCCAAGCCCGTCGCGCCCATCAGCGTCCCGCTGAAGGAGTACGTCTAGGGGAGCAGCGACCTCTGTATCACCGGGGGGGGCACGTAGGTAGTGTATATGTTAAATCTAAATCTAAATCTAAATCTGGGCCCTTTCCCCTTCAAAATAAACTTCCACGTCTGTTTTTTTACTCATTTTGATGCTTTTGGTGTGAGATGTAACCGAGAGGTCGTTTTTCAAAGTAAAAGCTTCAGACTCAGATAATAAACACAACACATTATTTATTGGGTGGACCGGTACCAATTGATCCACGGACCGGTACCAGTCCACGCCCCGGGGGTTGGGGACCGCTGCTCTGGAGGACACGGATCTGTCTTCAGATATAAAACCTCAAATCCCCAGAGTACGTGTTTGAGTTTAAGTGTACTTGTAGCTGTGCCTGGAAAAGCCCTTTTCACCCTGATGGGGCTCCTGTTGTCGTGTGCAGTGATCTCTAGTTTACTTTGTGTTACTTTGTGTGCGCGGTGTGTAATAAAGCAGCTTGGTAAACGTGTGCACTTGTGTGTTGTTGTATGCTGATTCAGGCAAAACAGAGAAAATCTGAGCTGTTGAGAGTCACAGACGCGCCAGTCGAGTAGGAAACGACGTCCCAGAGGCCTTTCCCGAGGTGACGCGACGCCTCGTTGGCTTCGCCGCTTCACAGATTCCGTCGGACTCCCGGGACGACGTGAGCGAATCACCGCGGCTCCACGAAAAACGAAACTTTGGAAAGCGTTTCTGAAAGAGAGCAGAAATGAACGATTACCGTAACAAGACATGAACGGTATTTGAACATAAATACGAGAATATGAGGAACAATGAAGTATTTGTACTTTAACGTTGTACAGAATACTCATGACACCAAACACGTCTGCAACTTTAAAGAGGATCACCACATTTGGAGGTCGTCAGTCGAGGACCGCGTGAATGTTTTACAGTCGTGAGTATTTGAGGTTCTGTGAGGTCGATTATTCCAGATGTGCTGGTGTGGTGGGAGAAGGTAGTGTGTACCTGTGGTGTGTACCTGTGTGTGTACCTGTGGTGTGTACCTGTGTGTGTACCTGTGGTGTGTACCAGTGGAGTGTACCTGGGTGTGTACCTGTGGAGTGTACCTGTGGTGTGTACCTGTGGTGTGTACCTGTGGAGTGTACCTGTGGTGTGTACCTGTGGTGTGTACCTGTGGAGTGTACCTGTGGTGTGTACCTGTGGAGTGTACCTGTGGAGTGTACCTGTGGTGTGTACCTGTGGAGTGTACCTGTGGTGTGTACCTGTGGTGTGTACCTGTGGAGTGTACCTGGGTGTGTACCTGTGGTGTGTACCTGGGTGTGTACCTGGGTGTGTACCTGTGGTGTGTACCTGTGGAGTGTACCTGTGATGTGTACCTGTGGTGTGTACCTGTGGAGTGTACCTGGGTGTGTACCTGTGGAGTGTACCTGTGGAGTGTACCTGTGGTGTGTACCTGTGGAGTGTACCTGTGGAGTGTACCTGGGTGTGTACCTGTGGTGTGTACCTGTGGAGTGTACCTGTGGTGTGTACCAGTGGAGTGTACCTGGGTGTGTACCTGTGGAGTGTACCTGTGATGTGTACCTGTGGAGTGTACCTGTGTGTGTACCTGTGGAGTGTACCTGTGGAGTGTACCTGTGGTGTGTACCTGTGGAGTGTACCTGTGTGTGTACCTGTGGAGTGTACCTGTGGTGTGTACCTGTGATGTGTACCTGTGGAGTGTACCTGTGGTGTGTACCTGTGTGTGTACCTGTGGAGTGTACCTGTGGTGTGTACCTGTGGAGTGTACCTGTGGTGTGTACCTGTGATGTGTACCTGTGGAGTGTACCTGTGGAGTGTACCTGTGTGTGTACCTGTGGAGTGTACCTGTGATGTGTACCTGTGATGTGTACCTGTGGTGTGTACCTGTGGAGTGTACCTGTGGAGTGTACCTGTGTGTGTACCTGTGGAGTGTACCTGTGATGTGTACCTGTGGAGTGTACCTGTGGTGTGTACCTGTGGAGTGTACCTGTGGAGTGTACCTGTGATGTGTACCTGTGGAGTGTACCTGTGGAGTGTACCTGTGTGTGTACCTGTGGAGTGTACCTGTGGAGTGTACCTGTGATGTGTACCTGTGATGTGTACCTGTGTGTGTACCTGTGGAGTGTACCTGTGTGTGTACCTGTGGAGTGTACCTGTGGTGTGTACCTGTGGAGTGTACCTGTGGAGTGTACCTGTGGTGTGTACCTGTGGAGTGTACCTGTGGAGTGTACCTGTGATGTGTACCTGTGTGTGTACCTGTGGAGTGTACCTGGGTGTGTACCTGTGGAGTGTACCTGTGGAGTGTACCTGTGGTGTGTACCTGTGGTGTGTACCTGTGATGTGTTCGTCTGCGCTGGGACTCTCCAGAGACTTCCACCTCTGGGGGGCCGACTCCAGGTGGGAGAGGTCGTCCGCTCTCAGCGTCCGCAGGAGAAACTTCCTCCTCACCACCCTGAGGTCAGGAGCTGAGGACGGGTCGGGAGGGCTGGACACGCTTGTACTAGATACTGCAGTATACTTATACTAGAGGATACTGCAGTATACTTATACTAGAGGATACTGTAGTATACTTATACTAGAGGATACTGCAGTATACTTATACTAGAGGATACTGTAGTATACTTATACTAGAGGATACTGCAGTATACTTATACTAGAGGATACTGTAGTATACTTATACTAGAGGATACTGCAGTATATTTATACTAGAGTATACTGCAGTATACTTATACTAGAGGATACTGCAGTATACTTATACTCGAGGATACTGCAGTATACTTATACTAGAGCAGTATGCAGTGTCCTCATACTGCAGTATCATCCTAAAGTACACCTTCTTAAAGTATACTCGTACAAAGGATACTGCTGTCTGTAGTGTCGCTCCGCGTCCTGCAGCCACGTGATGACGTCACAGACGGACGGACACGTGGTCGAGCGCCGCGTCGCCTCCTCCAGCTGCACACCTGCACACATCTGGACCGCTGCAGACACCTGCCCCCCCACGGCGTCTCCCACGGCCTCCAGGGACGCCCTGGGGGGGACAGGGGGGTTAGGGGGGGGTCACAGGGGTCAGGGGGGGTCAGAGGGACCTGGGGGGTCAGAGGGGGTTAGGGGGACAGAGGGGGTTGGGGGGGTCAGAGGGGGGTTAGGGGGGGTCAGAGGGACCTGGGGGGACAGAGGGGGTTAGGGGGGTCACAGGGGTCAGGGGGGTCAGAGGGGGTTAGGGGGGACAGAGGGGGTTAGGGGGGGACAGAGGGACCTGGGGGGGTCAGAGGGACCTGGGGGGGTTAGGGGGGACAGAGGGACCTGGGGGGGTCAGAGGGGGTTAGGGGGGGACAGAGGGGGTTAGGGGGGGACAGAGGGACCTGGGGGGGACAGAGGGACCTGGGGGGGACAGGGGGGGTCAGGGGGGCCAGAGGGGTCAAGGGGGGGCCGCAGGGGGGCCAGAGGGGTCAAGGGGGGGGACAGAGGGGGTCAAGGGGGGCCGCAGGGGGTCAAGGGGGGGACAGAGGGGGTCAGGGGGGCCGCAGGGGGTCAGGGGGGGACAGAGGGGGTCAAGGGGGGCCGCAGGGGGGCCAAGGGGGGGACAGAGGGGGCCAGAGGGGTCAAGGGGGGCCCGGGGGGTCAGGGGGGGCACTCACATGTGCTCGTCCAGGGCCAGCAGCGCCGCGTCCAGGGCCCCCAGGAGCCTGAAGCGGAGCCGCTGGGGCAGGTCGGGGAAGGCCCCCAGCCCGGGGGGGGCCCCCAGCCGGTCGAGGGCCCCCAGCTGCTCCCCCAGGTTCCCCAGTGACGTCACCAGGGCCGCGCACTCGCCCGACACGCGGCTGAGCGCGCGGCCGTCCAGCAGCTGCAGGCCGCGCCTCAGCGCCTCCCGGACCGGCGGCGGGGCGGCGTCCGCCATCGCTGCGCTACAGTCCGGTTACAATCCGGTTATAATCCGGTTACAATCCGGTTATAATCCGGTTATAATCCGGTTACAATCCGAGCGGTAATCCGGCCACGATGTCCCAGCGCGCTTCCGGGTTTCTGATGTAAACAATGACGGTCGGCGCTCCGATTGGTCGGGAGGCGCGGCCGCGTGACGTCACGCCGGCGTGCGTTCTGATTGGCGGGCGCGCGCCTTGGCCC
>CAJVRN010000219.1:4040000-4050000 GCA_911728415.1 Lagocephalus sceleratus | reverse complement strand
ATGTTGTTCCCCTACAGATGTTGGTTTACTTACAGATGTTGTTCCCCTACAGATGTTGTTCCCTTACAGATGTTGTTCCCTACAGATGTTGTTCCCCTACAGATGTTGTTCCCTTACAGATGTTGTTCCCCTACAGATGTTGTTCCCTTACAGATGTTCCCTACAGATGTTGTTCCATGACAGATGTTGTTCCCTTACAGATGTTGTTCCCCTACAGATGTTGTTCCCTTACAGATGTTGTTCCCTGACAGATGTTGTTCCCTTACAGATGTTCCCTTACAGATGTTGTTCTCTGACAGATGTTCTCTGACAGATGCTGTTCCCCTACAGATGTTCCCTTACAGATGTTGTTATCTGACAGATGTTGTTCCCTTACAGATGTTCCCTTACAGATGTTGTTCCCTCACAGATGTTCCCTTACAGATGTTGTTCTCTGACAGATGTTCTCTGACAGATGTTGTTCCCTTACAGATGTTCCCTTACAGATGTTGTTCCCTTACAGATGTTGTTCCCCTACAGATGTTCCCTTACAGATGTTGTTCTCTGACAGATGTTGTTCTCTGACAGATGTTGTTCCCTTACAGATGTTCCCTTACAGATGTTCCCTTACAGATGTTGTTGTTGTAATGAGCAGGCAATAAGGGATGAGCAGCTCCACTCATCACAGCAGCAGGTCGCCCCCTACTGGACACAACAGTGAGTGTGTGTGAGTGTATGTGGGTGTGTGTGTGTGTGTGTGTGTGAGAGAGTGTGTGTGTGTGTCTGTGTGTGTGAGTGTGTGTGAGTGTGTGTGTGTGTGTGTGTACTGAGCACATAGCTGCCCTTGTTACAGCTCTTTTCTCTCCTCAGACATGTCGACCTTTAGACACACCTGTAAACACCGTCACAAACTCATGACCCTCCTCCTCCTCTTCCTCCTCTTCCTCCTCTTCCTCCTCTCTCTCCTCCTCTTCCTCCTCCTCTTCCTCCTCCTCCTCTTCCTCCTCTTCCTCCTCTTCCTCCTCTCTCTCCTCCTCTTCCTCCTCCTCTTCCTCCTCCTCCTCTTCCTCCTCTTCCTCCCTCTCCTCCTCTTCCTCCTCCTCTTCCTCCTCCTCCTCTTCCTCCTCCTCCTCTTCCTCTTCCTCCTCTTCCTCTTCTTCTTCCTCCTCCTCCTCTTCTTCTTCCTCCTCTCTCTCCTCCTCCTCCTCCTCCACACATCCAGCTCAGGAAGACGTTCCTCAGCTCCTGGTGTTCCCACATCTGTCCCTGACTGAAGCTCTGATCTTCCAGCTCTTCACCCCGACGGTCTGATCATGTCCAGCAGAGCAGCAGATTTCAGACCTCCTCCTCCTCCCCTGTTCCTCCTCTCTACAGGAGGTGACCTCAAACTGCGCTTGAACCCCAAAAGAGCAAAAGTCCCAAAACTTCCCCTCAGACGTCTCTCTTGTGTGAAGGTTGAGCGGCCGTGGACCTGGTGTCTCCTGCTGTGGCCTCCACCCTCGCCCCATGTGGAGCAGCTCGACGTGCGACCTCTGCTGACCTCTGCTGACCTCTGCTGACCTCTGCTGACCTCAGCGCGGCGTCGCGTGATGGCCGCCGTCGTCCGTGGAGCTTCTGCTTCTTCTGCCGTTCCGTCTGGAGCTGCAGGAGGGAAGTGAACCAGAGACGACGGATTTAAAAGAGGGTGAGGTGAAATGTGGGCTAATCCTGCTGTCAGTGTCGGGGGGGGGGGGCTTCAGCGACCTTGAGCGACCTTGCCCCCGGCCGGTGAATGACAGGTCATTCCACTCGTCTGCTGGGAAGCGTCAGAACGTCTGAGCGCAGAAAAGGGAGGGAGCGAGACGCATCATCGGACGAGCGCTAATAAGACGCAAATAAAAAAGTGATTTGGGGGTGGTGGGGGGTGGGGGTGGGGGGGTGGGGGGGGTGAAGGGGGGTCCGTGCAGCAGAAACGATCCGATCGCCCGAGGACTCGCTGTTAGAGGAGGAATCTTCTGCTCAAGTATTCGAGCATCGATCGGAGGCTGAGCCCCGGAGCAGCTCTAACGCTCAGTCGATACGCCAAGGAGGCGCCGAGCGCACGACCTTCGGGACCGACGCTGTGGTCGTTGACCCCCCCCAAAGACCCCCCCTCCAAAGACCCCCCCCCGATGGGATTGTGTGTTTTAATATTCTAACAGGGAGTTCATTTAAATGTGCTAATTTTGGCTGTTTTGGTGGCGTTCTGTGATACCCCCCTGACCCCCCCCACCCCCCAGCACTGGGACAGATGTGCTACACACTGTCTGTCTGAGGCGTGGGGCAATAAGAGGCTGTGTTTACTCCGATGTGAGGCCCTGAGAGGCTCCACACAGCTGGGCTGCTCTTACGTCATTATTAAAGTCTTGTTCGTGTCCTGGTTCCTCTCACTGCTGATTTAAGGGGGGGGGGGGCTCCTGTGAGCAGCTGGGGGGGGCACGCCTGAGCAAGAGCGATGGAGCTGCAGCTTGCTGAATCAGACCCCGTCGCAATTACAGGAAGGTTCCACCCGGGAATCTGTTTTTCCACTTTCATTTGTCAGAGGAGGCCAGTGAGCTGGTACTGGTGGTACTGGGGGGACTGGTGGGGGTGGTGGTGGGGTACTGGTGGGACTGGTGGGGGTGGTGGGGGTACTGGTGGGGGTACTGGTGGGACTGGTGGGGGTGGTGGTGGGGGTACTGGTGGGACTGGTGGGACTGGTGGGGGTACTGGTGGGACTGGTGGGGGTGGTGGTGGTGGGGTACTGGTGGTGGTGGGGTACTGGTGGGGGTACTGGTGGGGGTACTGGTGGGACTGGTGGGACTGGTGGGGTGGTGGTGGGGTACTGGTGGTGGTGGTGGGGGTACTGGTGGTGGTGGTGGGGGTACTGGTGGGGGTACTGGTGGGGGTACTGGTGGGACTGGTGGGACTGGTGGGGGTGGTGGGGGTGGTGGTGGGGGTACTGGTGGGACTGGTGGGACTGGTGGGGGTACTGGTGGGACTGGTGGGGGTGGTGGTGGTGGGGTACTGGTGGTGGTGGGGGTACTGGTGGGGGTACTGGTGGGGTACTGGTGGGACTGGTGGGACTGGTGGGGGTGGTGGGGGTGGTGGTGGGGGTACTGGTGGGACTGGTGGGACTGGTGGGGGTACTGGTGGGACTGGTGGGGGTGGTGGGGGTGGTGGGGGTGGTACTGGTGGGACTGGTGGTGGTGGGGGTACTGGTGGTGGTGGTGTGGGTACTGGTGGGACTGGTGGTGGTGGTGATGGTGGGGGTACTGGTGGGACTGGTGGTGGTGGTGGGGGGGACTGGTGGGACTGGTGGTGGTGATGGTGGTGGTGGTACTGGTGGGACTGGTGGTGCTGGTTGTGTTTAATCTGGTCAGGTGGAGAGGAAGAGCCCCGTCACAATAAAAGTCTGAGCGACGTGCGGCTGATTAAAAACACTTTCTGGAAGTGACTCCATCCTCGGAGGCAGCGGCGCCGACGCCGTCGCTCCCGCCAGCAACCGAAGCACTCAGCGAGTGTCTGGAGCAGCCGGAGGACATCCGAGGTCCAGATTTATGGGTCGTTGCTGTTAATCTGCCAGGGGGCGGGGCTTCTTCTGGGAATGTCTGTCCATGATTAAAAATGATAATTCACCCCAAACCACCTCCAGTTTCACCTGGATTAAACCTCCAGTTTCATCTGGATTAAACCTCCAGTTTCACCTGGATTAAATCTCCAGTTTCATCTGGATTAAACCTCCAGTTTCATCTGGTTAACCCTCCAGTTTCATCTGGATTAAATCTCCAGTTTCATCTGGATTAAACCTCCAGTTTCATATGGATTAAACCTCCAGTTTCATCTGGATTAAACCTCCAGTTTCATCTGGTTAACCCTCCAGTTTCATCTGGATTAAACCTCCAGTTTCATCTGGATTAAACCTCCAGTTTCATCTGGATTAAACCTCCAGTTTCATCTGGATTAAACCTCCAGTTTTATCTGGTTAACCCTCCAGTTTCATCTGGATTAAACCTCCAGTTTCATCTGGATTAAACCTCCAGTTTCATCTGGTTAACCCTCCAGTTTCATCTGGATTAAACCTCCAGTTTTATCTGGTTAACCCTCCAGTTTAATCTGGATTAAACCTCCAGTTTTATCTGGTTAACCCTCCAGTTTCATCTGGATTAAACCTCCAGTTTCATCTGGATTAAACCTTCAGTTTCATCTGGATTAAACCTCCAGTTTTATCTGGATTAAACCTCCAGTTTCATCTGGATTAAACCTCCAGTTTCATCTGGATTAAACCTCCAGTTTCAGCCTAGATTAAACCTCCAGTTTCATCTGGATTAAACCTCCAGTTTCAGCCTAGATTAAACCACCAGTTTCATCTGGATTGAACCTCCAGTTTTATCTAGATTAACCCTCCAGTTTCAGCCAGGATTAAACCTCCAGTTTCATCTGGTTAATCCTCCAGCGTTAGATGTCTGCAGGTTCCAGTGTGTCTTCATCAGAGGGAGGCTGGGTGAAGGCGTCATTAACAGTGAGGTGAGAACTCCACCTGTCTTTGTGTGAAGTGTGCCCCTCCCCTCCTCCCCCTCCTCCCCTTCTTCCTCCCCCTCTTCCTCCCCCTCTTCCCCCTCTTCCCTCCCTCTCTTCCTCCCTCTCTTCCTCCTCCCACTCCCCCCCCCCCCTCACTGTATTACATAAATATTTAATCCCACTCGGTGGTTCCTGAGGTTCTGTGAAGAGGTACTCGTGGGTTTATACAATCGGTGGCCTGGTGACCTCGTTGCTCTCACACACTTCCAGGGGACCAGGCCAGTGGAACCAGTGGAACCAGTGGAACCAGTCTGGCAGCATCACCTGCTGGTCCTGTGAGTGGCGATGGGCGACCGCCAGCTCTCCACGGTGGCCCAGTGGCGAGAGGAGGTGTGTGTGTGTGTGTGTGTGTGTGTGTGTGTGTCTGTGTGTGTGGGGGGGTGTAAAACGTGAGGCGGTAGTTTCTGGGTTACACCTCCTACTACACACACACACACACACAGACACACTCACACTCACACACACACACACACACACTCACACTCACACACACACTCACACTCACACTCACACACACACACACACACAGAACAAAGCTGTAACACAACCAGAGACGATGTGTTCAGTCCCAACAGAGGCCCCAGTCCAAATATAACCGTCAAACTGGTCCCCTGAAAACAGCCCTGACTCTGTCCTTGGACTATTTGTGAATAAAGCCCCCTCTTCCCTCTTTAGGGCTGGGACGATTGGGACGACTGGGACGACTGGGATGACTGGGATGACTGGGACGACTGGGATGACTGGGATGACTGGGATGACTGGGACGACTGTGATGACTGGGACGACTGGGATGACTGGGATCTGTGCCCTTCATGTAAATACGCCCCTGTGACGAGGCGTATCTGCCGAGCTCGCCTGGCTCGGCGCCCCGGGTTGAGACGCCCCGATGGGCCTCATCTATCAACACGTGATTTATAGGCTGCACGGAGATGAGGCAGAGAGACGGAGGAGAGGAAACGGGAGGAAAAAGGGCAAAAAGGGATGAAATAAAGCAAAAAGGAGGGAGGGGTAGAGTAGAAATGATAATCACGTCGGTGTTATCTGCACAGAATTGTGTGTGTAATTGTTACATTAGTGTTGGTAATCATTTTTATTAGGGAAATCAATGCCCTGACGAGAGGGAACGGAGGGATTTAATTGTTTGTGGATTAGTTTTATTTTGTTACAGCAGCATTTACAGCTTATGAGGGACGACGTTATCTACTCTGCTCGCTCCTGCCGCAGTGCTCATGAGCAGGGCTGAGTGTGTGTTTCTGCTCAACAACTCAACAGGTCAAAGTCAAAATAGATGATGAATGATAGAGTGTCCATAATTGACCAAAGAGGGGGGAAGAAATGGTAGTTAGGAACTACTAAACTAAATAAAAATACATAAACACACACAAAATACACAACCTAATACTAACTACATTACTATATGTTACTGTAGAGTACACAAACTACACACACATCTGCATGAACGTTCAGTTTCGTTGGGTTTGTAGTGAGACACCCGCTCAGCCCTGATGGTTGAACCTCCCAGGACCTCAGCTCTTCCCAGTACGGGGACAAATGTCCACACTGGACACGTCCTGATGTCACAGGTCCTCTTTGTACTTCAGGACTCAGTCGACCCAAATAGAAGTTAAGAGTGTTAAGGGGGGGGCAGCTGTGGGATGTCCTCTGCTGTAGCCGATGTCCTCCGTCCCGACCCGGGAGGCCCGACCCCCCTGGGTGACGAGGCGGGGCTGTCACGTCCAGTCCTGGACAAATCCCCGTCGATACGTCTCCCCTATCTCTGCTCCCAGACGGCAGCACCTCTGAGCTGTCCCTCCGTCACACGTCTGAAGCTGAGAGGCGTTGACGTGTGTGTGTGTGTGTGTGTGTGTGGGGGGGTGTGTGTCCGCCGGAGGTCAGCTTAGAGCTCGCTGCAGCGGGAGGCAGCGACCTTTGACCCAGCTCAGGGTCCACCGGTCAGGATGTGTGGGTGCGTCCCCTCGTCAGATCAGCCTGACTCCACGTGCCCCCCCCCAGATGTTCAGACCCTCCACTGCTCCGCCCTCGCACACACACACACACACACACACACACACACACACACACACACACACACACACACACACACACACACACACACACACAGGTTTCCCGTGTGTTCTTCCCGAGTGTGAATGAGATCCATGATCAGAGGGAGCGAGGGGGCCGTAGCGGCATGGGGGGTGTCATTAATTGCATGGCAGCGTTGCGCATGCATCAGCATGTCTGCGCGTCCATCGTCTCATCACCGCCAGCCTCTTCTGTCCTCTGTCCTCTGCCTCCATCCAGGTCTCCTCTCAGCTGCTGGAGGTTCATGTTGGAGCCCCACACGCTGGGGGGCGCAGCTCCAGGCTGGGGCAGTCAGGGTACAAACTGTACGACCACACAGTCGCATTCATGAGGACACGTTTTAGGTTTGAGGAGACGGGGGGGCGCTCTGGTTGGAAAAGGTCTCCCCAGCAGGTGAACGAGGAACGGGACGTGGAGATGAGAACTGTGAGCGCTTCCTCAATTTAACTCAAACACGCCGTTTCTGTGTTGTTTTGAGGGAAGAGACGATGTCTTGAGGAGCGCTCCACCCCTCCCAGGCTGCCCCCCCAGACCCGGGCCCTACTAATGATGTCCTAAGTGCTTACACTCCTCTTTTCAAGGTGCGCGCCCCCCCGTCTTCACCTTGCCCCTTCCCACCTCCGTGTCCCAGAGCGCCCCCCCATCCTCTTCCTCGCCCCCTGACTCCGCCTCTCCCGACCTTCCCAGGGTGAAACCCGAGCGGGTTTAATTGGCCGATGTCAATTAAACGGCGAAAGCGGCGGAACTCGCCGGGGACGGGGAGGGGGGGTTTGTTCCATCTAGTTATCTCTGCTTCTGCCTGGGACCCCGAGACCCCCGGCTCCTCCCCGCACACCCAGTCAGCCTCATCCTTCCTTCAGCCAAACCTTTCCTTTCATTACGCAGCCGCCCCCCCTCTCCCCCCCTCCCCCGTCCCCCCCGTCTCCCCCCTCTCCCTTCCCTTATCCATTCCTGCCGCCACTTTTAAATAGATCCCTGCGGCGGTGGCTGAGCCAGACACGGCCTCCATCATGGGACCAGGAGGAGGCTAATGCCTTTTTAATGAGGCCTCGGCCACAGTGTGACACGCTGGAGTGCTGGAACGTGCGTCTGCTGAGCCCCCGTCCAGGTATTTATCACCTAAAGCCTCTGATCCAGCACCGGGGGGACGCCGCCAGAGGTTGAGGAGGAAAGTTAGTGAGGGACGCGATGGGGACGAAGACGGGATTGGGGCAGGAAGTGGAGCAAACGAGGGTGGGGGGGGGGCGTGGGGGGGCGTTGGAACAGAATCAGAGACATCTGCAGCCACGGGACAGTTTGTCCACGCCAGCGTCTCAGCTGAAGGAGCCGCGCTAGCACTCGCGCTCCTCTCCATCCTTAATGTTCTTCCTATACGTGCTGCTGCATCAGAGAGAGGGGAGCGGTTGGCCTCCAAGAGGGGGGGCCGTCCCTTATTATATTCCCACTTCATCCAATATTAATGCCCCCCGGGCCGGGCCCCGAGTCCTAATACGAGTTCTAGTGGAACGGCCGTAAGTGGCTGAATAGCAAATTCAGAAGGAAAGAGAAACCACCAGTTTGATCATTAGCATCAATGATTGTGTGTGTGTGTGTGTGTGTGTGTGTGTGTGGCCCGTACAGACTCCATCAGTGGGCTCACTCATGACTCAGAGCCGTGGCCATTACCGGCCTGCGCCACATAAAACAAGCGTGTGCTGACGGGGCGGCCGCAGTCGCCGCTTTCCAGCTCGCTGCAGCTCTGACAAGTTCTCCCTCACACCAGGGCCTCCATCAGGGCCTCCATCAGGGCCTCCATCAGGGCCTCCATCAGGACCTCCATCAGGACCTCCATCAGGGCCTCCATCAGGGCCTCCATCAGGGCCTCCATCAGGGCCTCCATCAGGACCTCCATCAGGACCTCCATCAGGACCTCCATCAGGGCCTCCATCAGGGCCTCCATCAGGGCCTCCATCAGGAGCACGCTGGAGGAGGGTCATTGGGGGTTAAAAATGGGGGGGTCGGGGGAAAGGGGGTGAGAAATGTGTGTGTGTGAGTGAGCATGTGTGTATGTGTGAGTGTGTGTGTGTGAGTGAGTGTGTGTGTGTGTGTGAGTGTGTGTGTGTGAGTGTGAGTGTGTGTGTGTGTGTGAGTGTGTGAGTGTGTGAGTGTGTGAGTGTGTGAGTGTGTGAGTGTGTGTGTGAGTGTGTGTGTGTGAGTATGTGAGTGTGTGTCTGTGGGAGTGTGAGTGTGTGTGTGTGTGTGAGTGTGTGTGTGTGTGTGTGTGTGTGTGTGTGTGTGTGTGTGTGTGTGTGTGTGAGGTAGAGCCACACAGAAGAACGTGGTACTCCTGGTGCCCCCCTGCTGTGCTACCTTTATTTTTGGGGCCTGGTTTTTAACTCATTTAACAACATTAACTCGGTTTCCACGCGTGGCTCTCAGGTGTGAGTGCTCGCTGCCTCCCCCGCTCCTCCCCCGCTCCTCCCCCGCTCCTCCCTCCTCTTTAGGAACACTCCACGTTGTCGTTTCCATTAGCGGTGAGAGATTTGAACCTCGGCGTTTGGCTCGCGCTGCTGCTCCTCGGACAGGCAGGTCTTTACGGGGGAAGCCGCTCCGCTTTGTTCCACATGACCGGGAGACTCAAGGCCAGGAAACGTGGAAGCACGCCGCACGCACTTAACGCCGTTAATCTGATCTGTGTGCAGGCGCGGGGGCTCCGGTTCTTATTCTGGATTAAAAGATGATCTTCAGTTTGAGGAATTACTGAAATGTTTAAAAAACATCTCAGCTATTTAATTTTCTTGGCGGCTGTTTCTCTAATCAGTGTAAAAGATGGAGCCGCTCCCAGTGTGTGTGTGTGTGTGTGTGTGTGTGTGTGTGTGTGTGTGTGTGTGTGTGTGTGTGTGTGTGTGTGTGTGTGTGTGTGTGTGTGTGTGTGTGTGTGTGTGTGTGTGTGTGTGTGTGTGTGTGTGTGTGTGTGTGTGTGTGTGTCCTCCATGAGCATATATACTGCATGCTGTAGGTTTAATCATCAATAAGTTCTGCCTGTAAATTAAACAAAGCCATTTACATTCATTTATTCATTTCTGAGCGCCTCATGCGTTCACGGCCTGCGTGGAAGCGTGGAAGCATCAATTTATCACAATTTGTTCAGGTGCTCATCGTCTGTTAATGGTTACTCGTTTGTCTTCTTCACAGAAGCGAGACCTCGGAGGGTGACAGCGGTCTGATCTGACCGCCGTCGTCTCCTGAAACGTGTCCGTTATGACTTCGTACCCGCCCACGAACACGAGCGCCTCACGTGAAGCTCCTCTGGCCCAGCGCCAGGTTTAGGCTCCACTTTTACGCTCTGATGTCGAACGCTGCTTCAGGTTTTGTTGTA
>CAJVRN010000219.1:4022500-4032500 GCA_911728415.1 Lagocephalus sceleratus | reverse complement strand
GAGCAGGCAGCAGGGAGAGAGCTCTTTTGTCGCTGTCTTTTGAGGACCTGGCTGTTGTTTTTCATTTTGTTCGCTCCGTCTCCCCCCCCCCCTCCCCCCCCCCCCCCTCCCTCCTCCCCCCCCTCCCCCCTCACCCTGCAGTGCTCTCCTAGACGTGGCGGTGGAGTCGGTGTGCGTCTTCGGTCTTGGCTCGTGCGGCTGTGAGAGTTCATAGAGTAACGGGGCCGCTCACTAATTACACCATTCTCTACGTTACCATGGCGACAAATGGCCCCGTCCTGTTCGAGTTGCAGAAGTGGCCGACGTCAAGAGGGATGAAGAGCGGGCGAGCGAGGCGAGCGAGGCACGCCGGCTGGAAGAGGTGAGGTCGGGCGTTGATCGGATCACGCGAAAATGTGTCCCCATCCGTGACCTCTGTGACCTCTGTGACCTCTGTGACCTCTGTGACCTCTGTGACCTCTGTGACCTGGTAAGAGCCTGAGCAGACGAGAGCTTTGGACCTTTCACTGTCTCACCATGACAAAAGCTCTTCATTGTGATGCAGATGTGGACAGATGTGGACAGATGTGGACAGATGTGGACAGATGTGGACAGATGTGGACAGATGTGGGCTGTTCTGATCCAGAGGAGCCTCAACCCCTCCCCCTGGTATACTGGGCCCCCCATATTCCTGAGTAGACCCCTCATCCTCCAGGTCGGGTATACCGGGTAGACCCAGTGGTATACCAGGTATACTGGGTATACTGGGTATACCGGGTATACTGGGTATACTGGGTATACGGGGTATACTGGGTATACTGGGTATACTGGGTATACCGGGTATACTGGGTATACTGGGTATACTGGGTATATGGGTATACGGGGTATACTGGGTATACTGGGTATACTGGGTATACTGGGTATACGGTATACTGGTATACCGGTATACTGGTATACTGGGTATACGGGTATACTGGGTATACGGTATACTGGGTATACCGGGTATACTGGGTATACTGGTATACTGGGTATACGGGGTATACTGGGTATACTGGGTATACGGGGTAAACTGGGTATACGGGTATACTGGGTATACTGGGTATACGGGGTAAACTGGGTATACGGGGTATACTGGGTATACTGGGTATACCGGGACAGAGGAGACAAACATTATTGACATGATGGACATTATTGATATCAGCTGAGAGGAGGCTAGAGTCCTGGTCAAACACTGAACATCCTCCTCGTCTTCCTCCTCCTCCTCCTCATCTTCATCTTCATCCTCCTCCTCTTCCTCCTCCTCCTCCTTCCCCTCCTTCTCCTCCTTCTCTTCCTCTTCCTCCCCCTCTCCTCCTCGTCCTCTTCCTCCTCGTCCTCTTCCTCCTCGTCCTCTTTCTCCTCGTCCTCTTCCTCTTCCTCCCCCTCTCCTCCCCCTCTTCCTCCTCGTCCTCTTCAACCCCTTCTCTTCCTCCTCTTTCTCCTGCTCCTCTTCCTCCTCCTCCTCTTCCTCCTCCTCTTTAAAACTCTCCACTCTGATATTGTATGGACCAGATTAAATCTGAATCATCTCACTCAAATCAGAGTCTCCCCATACACATCCATGCATGTCCATACATGTCCATACATGTCCATACATGTCCATACATATCCATACATGTCCATACATGTCCATACACGTCCATACATGTCCATACATGTCCATACATGTCCATACACATCCATACATGTCCATACACATCCATACACGTCCATACATGTCCATACATGTCCATACATGTCCATACATGTCCATACACATCCATACATGTCCATACATATCCATACATGTCCATACATGTCCATACACATCCATACACATCCATACATGTCCATACATGTCCATACACATCCATACATGTCCATACATGTCCATACACATCCATACATGTCCATACATGTCCATGCATGTCCATACACATCCATACATGTCCATACATGTCCATGCATGTCCATACGTGTCCATATGTGTCCATACATGTCCATGCATGTCCATACGTGTCCATATGTGTCCATACATGTCCATGCATGTCCATACATGTCCATACGTGTCCATACATTTCCATACATGTCCATACACGTCCATACGTGTTCATACATGTCCATACGTGTCCATACACATCCATACGTGTCCATATGTGTCCATACATGTCCATGCATGTCCATACGTGTCCATATGTGTCCATACATGTCCATGCATGTCCATACATGTCCATACGTGTCCATACATTTCCATACATGTCCATACGTGTTCATACATGTCCATACGTGTCCATACACATCCATACGTGTCCAATACGTGTCCATACATGTCCATACACGTCCATGCATGTCCATACGTGTCCATACGTGTCCATACATGTCCATGCATGTCCATACACGTCCATGCGCGTCTCCTCCTCAGGTGATCTGTCATCCAGGTGTGTGTGTGTGTGTGTGTGTGTGAGGTGTGTGTGGTTTCATTACGCGCTGGTGCTTGTGTACACTGGTGCTCTTATGAGGCTTCTGTGAAAGGTTACAGGACAGAAATAGGACTGGAAAGAGAATCCTGATGAAAGCGCGTCTACCTCTGCTTCCTCCGTATCCACTCCTTCACCTCCTAATATGAATATTTCATCTCACCCTTTCATTATTCCGCTCTTCATTATCCCCATTTGCCTCTCAGCTGCATGCCTTCATTGTGATGCCGCCTCACCGCTGCACCGCTGCGCCTCGTCCTCCCGCTCCTTTGCCTTGGTAATGTATGTTCACATGTCCCTGATCCACTGCAGCAGCCCCCCTTTGCTTCATTTCCACCTGCCAGTCAGGATGAAAATCACCCCGGTCGTCACGCGGCACAAGTGGAACACCTTGAACAGCTCACCTGTCAGAGCTCTTCGTGCTACCCTGAGACTGATTCTGCAGCTAACGACTGCACGCGGCGCAGACCGACACCCGCGCACGCCGCCGTTATCGCTCTACGGAGGCGCCGCCTCAAAGAACACCGCACTTCTCCTCTCTTCTATATCCGAAACAAATTTGCTCTTGCGCGTTTGATATTTGTCTGTGGAACGTAAACGCCTCACGTCCCCCAGAGTTAAACAGGGACCGAGTGAGAGGATTAAAACTTCGGTCTGACCTTTGTGACCCTTCACGGGTGTAGTTTACACAACGGCCTATAGGGGGAACCAGACCACCGCAGCTCCAATCCGCACTGCACACACACACACACACACACACACACACACGCACACACACACACACACACACACACACACACACACACACACACACACACACACACACACAGAGACACACGCACACACGCACACACACACACACAGACACACGCACACACGCACACACACACACACACACGCACACACACACGCACATGTGATGAAGGAATGATGAGAGTCGGGCCAGAGAGTGATGGACGAGGGAGAGCTGGGCTCAGAGGAGATCCTCCGTCCCCCTGAAACGGCCTCAAAGGCTTCAGCGGCCTAACGAAGGCGCGTCTGTTTATGTATACTGACTAATGTGGACCAGACACAATACTAGTGTGTGTGTGTGTGTGTGTGTGTGTGTGTGTGTAAAACGTCTCTCTTGACTTCCATTATCTCGTGCGGCTCCCTCAGATGTGTCTCATCACAACGGAAACTAAAGTTCTCCGGCTCCCCGAACTCTAATTTAGCATCTCCGCTCCTGTCTGGTGTTTTCATCTCGTGTCCCGATGATCCCGAAAGCTTTTTAGACTCTTTTTCTTGCGCCTCCAGTTGGTGATGGACAGAAGAGCCGTCCTTCAGAGGACGAGTGTTGCTCCCTTAATCACGCTGAAGGTCTCTTCCCTCACTAAGCGTTGGTACTGAGGGCGTCGTGCTGCTGCTGACCTCGACCTCCTCGACCTCCTCGACCTCCACCTCCAGGCGCTTGTGGGTGCTGCCCGTTCCCAGCGTGGCGGTGCTGGCGGTGGACCTCTACATGAACGTTCAACGGGTGGCTGGGACCTCCTCGGTCTTCTGGTAGTGACCACGTGCTCGTAGACGCGCTTTAATTTGGCGGGGCCTCAGAACAAGGGGAAGTTGTTCTACGTTTGTCAGCACGACGGAGCCGATGGACCAAAATGTTCCTGAGTCACCTGGCAGACGGCCGTAACCATGGAAACATCAGCTCTGAACCTGAAGAGACAGGTGAGGGTGAATGACACCCTGCTGGGCTGGGAGATTGTGTACATCAGGAGAGTGTGTACATCAGGAGAGTGTGTACATCAGGAGGGTGTGTACATCAGGAGAGTGTGTACATCAGGAGGGTGTGTGTTGCACAGTGGAGTGTGTGTCACCTAGAGGAGTGTGTGTCACCTAGAGGAGTGTGTGTCACCTAGAGGAGTTTGTGTATACATCAATAGAGTGTGTGTATACATCAGTTGAGTGTGTGTATTAATCGGTAGAGTGTATGTTACCTAAAGGAGTGTGTGTTTCCCAGTCTGAATCTGTCAAACAGATGGAGTGGTGTTGTTGAGTTCTTGACTGATCGCTCAGGGAGACCAGAGAGGTCGGAAGGGTTTCAGAGGAAAACAGCTTTGAGAATGAGTGTGTGTGTGTGTGTGTGTGTGTGTGTGTGTGTGTGTGTGTGTGCATGTGTGTCTGTGTGAGTATGTTCTAAACCATCTCACACACCTGTGTGTCTGATAGTAAAAGCTCAGACTTCTGACTGTGAACATCCTCCCTGAGGGTCAACATTGTGTGTGTGTGTGTGTATGTGTGTATGTGTGCATGTGTGTGAGTGTGTGTGTGTGTGTGTGTGACACACCCGGGCCCCTGTCCTGTTGTTCCAGTTGACATCATCAAGGTTCAGATCACACTCATGTATTCTGAAAGTGTATTATTCATCTTCCAGATGTGCTCCAGCTGTTGTCTCCTGCCCTGATGTTCACCTGAGGTCACGTCCTCCTGCGTGGCCTCAGGTGAACATCAGCTATTGGACCTCTAACGCCACGTCTCCCTGAATGTCGTCCCTCCCGCTGCTGTGGCTGTCGTCCCTGTGAGAGAGAGAGTGTGTGTGTGTGTGTGTGTGTGTGTTTGTGTGCGTGCAGGTGTGACCTCGGTCAGTTCTCACCGAGGTCAGAGCGAAGTGTGTGTGTGACAGTAACGCCATCGTGTCCCTGACTGTAGATCAGGTGTCTGAAGGGAAGCTGAAACACACACGTGGGAACAAAGAAAAGTGTGTCAGGTTTGAGGTTCAACACTGACACACTCTGATACACACAGACACACACTGACACACTCTGATACACACAGACACACACTGACACACTCTGATACACACAGACACACACTGACACACTCTGATACACACTCTGATACACACAGACACACTGACACACTCTGATACACACAGACACACACTGACACACTCTGATACACACAGACACACACTGACACACTCTGATACACACTCTGATACACACAGACACACATTGACACACTCTGATACACACAGACACACACTGACACACTGATACACACTCTGATACACACAGACACACACAGACACACACACACTGATACACACTCTGATACACACAAACACACTCTGACACACACTGATACACACTAATACACTGGTACACACTGACACACACTGGTACACACTAATACACTGGTACACACTGACACACACTGGTACACACTGATACACACTGACACACACTGATACACACTCTGATACACACAAACACACTCTGACACACACTGATACACACTAATACACTGGTACACACTGACACACACTGATACACACTCTGATACACACTGACACACACTGACACACACTGATACACACTCTGATACACACAAACACACTCTGACACACACTGATACACACTAATACACTGGTACACACTGACACACACTGATACACACTCTGATACACACTGACACACACTGACACACACTGATACACACTCTGATACACACAAACACACTCTGACACACACTGATACACACTAATACACTGGTACACACTGACACACACTGATACACACTCTGATACACACTGACACACACTGACACACACTCCAGCAGCTGTGTGGTCACCTCAAGTCTCCAGATGTGGACTTTCAGAGGTTGTGAGGAGGTGTGTTCCACACGGGGTCCTCCTGATGTCACCCTTCAGGACGTGACAGCTCCATCAAGCGCAGCAGCATGTGGCCCCTAACGACTGTTGTCTCACCATGCCAACAGTCGTTAGGGGCAACAGCGCTTGATGCTCTTGTTGTTCTGGATCACACCTGGTTTATGGTGGTGAAGGTGGAGGGGCGTGTCAGGTGTGGGCGAGGGTGGATGAAGAGAACAAGAGCGATGGATTCATCAGCTCATCTTCTCCACCTCTGACCTCAGACGTTCTCCACCTCTGTCCTCAGACGTTCTCCACCTCTGTCCTCAGACGTTCTCCACCTCTGTCCTCCAGATGTTCTCCACCTCTGACCTCAGACGTTCTCCACCTCTGACCTCAGACGTTCTCCACCTCTGTCCTCCAGACGTTCTCCACCTCTGACCTCAGACGTTCTCCACCTCTGTCCTCAGACGTTCTCCACCTCTGTCCTCCAGACGTTCTCCACCTCTGACCTCAGACATTCTCCACCTCTGACCTCAAACATTCTCCACCTCTGACCTCAGACGTTCTCCACCTCTGACCTCAGACGTTCTCCACCTCTGTCCTCAGACGTTCTCCACCTCTGTCCTCAGACGTTCTCCACCTCTGTCCTCAGACGTTCTCCACCTCTGACCTCAGACGTTCTCCACCTCTGTCCTCAGACGTTCTCCACCTCTGACCTCAGACGTTCTCCACCTCTGTCCTCAGACGTTCTCCACCTCTGTCCTCAGATGTTCTCCACCTCTGTCCTCAGACGTTCTCCACCTCTGTCCTCAGACGTTCTCCACCTCTGACCTCAGACGTTCTCCACCTCTGTCCTCAGACGTTCTCCACCTCTGTCCTCCAGGCGTTCTCCACCTCTGTCCTCAGACGTTCTCCACCTCTGTCCTCCAGATGTTCTCCACCTCTGTCCTCAGACGTTCTCCACCTCTGTCCTCAGACGTTCTCCACCTCTGTCCTCCAGATGTTCTCCTCGACCAGGGGTCGTGAACCTACGGCTGGTGATCCAGATGTGGCTCTTCTGATGGCTCATCTGGATCACAGACAAATCTTAATGATAAAAAAGTCTCGTTAGACTCTTTTGCGCATGCGCGAACCGGCGACAGTCACGGGGACGAGAGAGATCTATTGATCTATCTATTGGTCTATCTATTGATCTATCTATTGATCTATCTATTGGTCTATCTATTGGTCTATCTATTGATCTATCTATTGGTCTATCTATTGATCTATCTATTGATCTATCTATTGATCTATCTATTGATCTATCTATTGGTCTACCTATTGATCTATCTATTGGTCTATCTATTGATCTATCTATTGATCTATCTATTGGTCTATCTATTGATCTATCTATTGATCTATCTATTGGTCTATCTATTGATCTATCTTTTGGTCTATCTATTGGTCTATCTATTGATCTATCTATTGGTCTATCTATTGGTCTATCTATTGATCTATCTATTGGTCTATCTATTGGTCTATCTATTGATCTATCTATTGGTCTATCTATTGATCTATCTCAATCGCCTAGGCAACGCAGATGAGGCTGTTCATACGCTGTTGTCGTATTCTGCTGTCAAAAACAGTGTCCGATGTGCGCATGTACAAAAGGGTCCACACAACGACCTGTTGTGAGGTCAAGATGTAAACCCACCACGTTTTATGGATAACCAGTTTAAACCCTTTTGAGAAGACGGATAAAAGAATAAAAGAGGAAGAGTATCAGTGTCTGATATACAACGATAAAATAACATCTATGAAGCGGTCGAATATAAAGCGGCACCTGAATTCAGAGACATATTGTACTTTAAAAGTGTTAACATTACATAAAATGCACACATTTATTTGTATTATTTGTATTTTTAATTTTAAACATGTTGTACGGCTTTCATGGAATTATATTTCAAAACGTGTTGACGGCTCTCTGGGGCTAAAAGGTTCCTGACCCATGATCTAGTGGATACCAGAGTGTGTATGGGTCTGTTCCATGGATGGATGGATGGGTGGATGAGTGGGTGGATGGATGCATAGATGGGTGGATGGATGGATGGGTGGATGGGTTGGTGGATGAATGGATGGATGGGTGGATGGATGGGTGGGTGGATGGGTGGGTGGATGGATAGATGGATGGATGGATGGATGGGTGGATGGATGGGTGGATGGGTGGATGGATGGGTGGATGGATGGATAGATGGATGGATGGGTGGATGGGTGGATGGATGGATGGATGGATGGGTGGATGGATGGATAGATGGATGGATGGATGGATGGGTGGATGGGTGGATGGATGGGTGGATGGATGGATGGGTGGATGGATGGATGGATGGATGGGTGGATGGATGGGTGGGTGGGTGGGTGGATGGATAGATGGATGGATGGGTGGATGGGTGGATGGATGGGTGGGTGGATGGATGGATAGATGGATGGATGGATGGATGGGTGGGTGGGTGGGTGGATGGATGGGTGGGTGGGTGGATGGATGGGTGGATTGATAGATGGATGGATGGGTGGATGGGTGGACGGGTGGATGGATGGATGGGTGGATGGATGGGTGGATGGATGGGTGGATGGATGGATGGGTGGATGGATGGGTGGATGGGTGGATGGATGGATGGATGGATGGATGGATGGGTGGATGGATGGGTGGATGGATGGGTGGATGGATGGATGGGTGGATGGATGGGTGGATGGGTGGATGGGTGGGTGGGTGGATGGATGGATGGATGGATGGATGGGTGGATGGATGGATGGATGGGTGGATGGATGGGTGGATGGGTGGGTGGATGGATGGATGGATGGATGGATGGATGGGTGGATGGATGGATGGATGGGTGGATGGGTGGATGGATGTTTGCTACACTCTGGTAGGTCTCTGACCCTGTATCTTCATCAAGCCAAATGCTTATGGTCACGTTCCTGCGCGTCACACACTCAGCGCTCAGCGTTAACGAGAGGGAGCGAAACATGGAAACAGGAAGGAGGCGGGCTGAAGGGTATTTAGAGGGCAGGAGAGGTAGAGCAGGGCACGGGGGAGGAGAGGTAAGTGTAGAATAAGATGTGATATTGTTAATGCTACAGTAAATTAATATTCGTGTGAGGTCATCCATCAGGAGGAGAGCAGGCGAGCCGTGAGAAACATGATAATGGAACCTGTCAGAGGGTGGAGGGGGCGAGGAGGGGAGGTGTGCACAGGTGGATAATGATGGAGGGAGGCAGAGGAAGGTAGAGTCAGAGGAAGAGATGAAAAGAGATAAAGGAAATAATAAAGAGGAGATGAAGAGAAGTGACGACGAAAGTAAAGTGAAGAAAGGAGGGAAAACAAGACACAAAGAAATGTGTGTGTGTGCCTATGTGTGCGTGTGTGTATGTGGATATGTGTGCATGTGTGTGTGTGTGCATACATGAGTGTGTGTGTGTGAGTGGGGTCAGTGTGAGTGTGTGTGTGGGGTAACCATGTAAAATAGATCTACAGAATACAATGAATAATTAAGGCTGCTCTCTGGAGGACAAGACAGGAAAAAGAGAGGGAGGAGGAAGAGAGGAGCGATGAAAAGAGGCAAGGAGGCGAGCAGAGGGTTAACGGCGAGTGACAGAAGTCGGGAATGTGAAGTGGAGGAAGGGCGAGCGGAGACGGAGAGCAGCAGGTACCTGCGCCCGTTGAGAAAAGTTCCAGAAGTTTCTTAAGAAAAGAAAAACTTCTGGTTCAGGAGCTTCTGGAGCCGAGTCACCTGATCAGGTCCAGACTGAAGCAGGAAGCACGAGGGGAGGGAGGGGCGCTGCAGAGGTGTGTGTGTGTGTGTGTGTGTGTGTGTGTGTGTGTGTGTGTTTGTGTGTGTGTGTGGGCTCTGAA
>CAJVRN010000219.1:3982500-4017500 GCA_911728415.1 Lagocephalus sceleratus | reverse complement strand
GGTCATACCTGTGCAGGTGTAGCTGAGCAGTGAGCCACAACCCCACGGCCTCCCACAGCTTTGGTGCATTTACCTGCTTCGTCTTCAGTTTCAGAAACATCGTTCAGGAGAGAATCTGATTAACAGAAAATCAAAAGTACTTGAATTTACCTGATTTACATAAAAATGATGTTTATTTCCGTTGGATCTGTGAGTCCGTCAGACCGATGAAAGGAGCTATAAACTGTATTTATAAATAGTACAACGCTGAATAAGGTGGTTATGGAGACCCAAAGAAGAGACAAAATGCTAAAAAACAGGGTTGCTCCCGAGTCAAAGGAGAAGAATGCTGAAAGTAAATAGATGCATGTTCCTTTTGAAGTAGCTGGAAACAGAAGCTTCACCGCTCCGCTGTTAAGGGGACCGGGCGAGGAGCTCGGGAAGGAGGACGTGATTAAACTCTGGTGTTTCCACAGGAACTCCGATATCCAGGGAAACATCTCAGCGGGCGGACGATGTGTCCAGTTAGGGAGCAGTCAAACACTGATTACAACCGCACGTGCACGCGAATGCACACATTCAGATGTACAGTCGTGCTGACTGAAACTCCAAATATACGGCGTCAGAAGGGTCCGGGTCACAAAGGGGCTGATTATACACTACACGGTCACACGGTACATGCAGCATCTTAACGGAGACCAAACCCGCAGAAAGAAGTCTGTCAACCATGAAAAAATGATACTTTCTGATTAATTTATTATGAGACGTTTGTCATACTCACTGAAACACACACACACACACACGCTGGCACACAAGCTGTGGCTGCAGTGTGCGCAGGATCTATACACACAGATTGATTCAGGCAAACACTCTTATCAAGTCCTGATTCTGGAGGTAAGTGTGTGAGCACAGCTCACAGGGGAGGGGGGGGGGCGGTGGGCTACATCCGTCAGGTGATGTCAGGAGGCTGCAGGAGGATGTAGATGGAGGCGGGAGACGCTGGAGTATCCAATATGTATGAGTGCACCAGTACAGGTGTAGGGAGAGGGGTCAATACAGACCTCTGGGGCTCAGCCCCCACACGAGTGTGCTGGATTAAACCTGTAAGTTCATTTTCAGGCAGAAGACACATCGATTTAAATGTTCCGCTTCTCCTCCTGTCGTCTCCGGACGGGGGGGGGGCAGAGCGAAGGACGTGTCAGTCAAGCCCTCGTCTGTCCCGGGGGCAGCTCTAATTGGGGAGAGGTCCCACGCCACGCACTTCCTGAGTTTAATAACGACGTGACTAAAAGATATGTTTCTGATGGATCTGTTGGTCCTGATGGTCCTGATGGATCTGATGGTCCTGATGGATCTGATGGATCTGATGGTCCTGATGGATCTGATGGTCCTGATGGATCTGATGGATCTGATGGTCCTGATGGTCCTGATGGATCTGATGGTCCTGATGGATCTGATGGATCTGATGGATCTGATGGATCTGATGGTCCTGATGGATCTGATGGTCCTGATGGATCTGATGGATCTGATGGATCTGATGGTCCTGATGGTCCTGATGGATCTGATGGTCCTGATGGATCTGATGGTCCTGATGGATCTGATGGATCTGATGGATCTGATGGTCCTGATGGATCTGATGGATCTGATGATCCTGATGGATCTGATGGTCCTGATGGTCCTGATGGATCTGATGGATCTGATGGATGTGATGGTCCTGATGGATGTGATGGTCCTGATGGATCTGATGGATCTGATGGATGTGATGGATCTGATGGATGTGATGGTCCTGATGGATCTGATGGATCTGATGGATGTGATGGTCCTGATGGATCTGATGGATCTGATGGATCTGATGGTCCTGATGGTCCTGATGGATCTGATGGATCTGATGGATGTGATGGTCCTGATGGATCTGATGGATCTGATGGTCCTGATGGATGATGGATCTGATGGATGTGATGGATCTGATGGATCTGATGGATCTGATGGATCTGATGGATCTGATGGTCCTGATGGTCCTGATGGTCCTGATGGATCTGAAGGCTCTGGCGTCCCCCCCACTCTTATTAGTTGTCTTCCAGGCCGGTCCTTGTGGCGTTGCGCCCCCCCTCTGTGCCCCCCTCCCCCCCACCTGTACTTATCGCCCCCCCCCACCTGTACTTATCCCCCCCCCCACCTGTACTTATCGCAGCGGGGCTTAATGTGACCTTTACGCGCTGTCGGCCTGCCGCGGTGGCCGTCAATCATCATCTGCTCCCATTAAAACCGCTCTATCAGGAGCTGTCAGCGCCGCGGGGCGCCTGCCGCTCGCTCGCCCCCCCCTCCCGCCGCGGCGCCCGGCGGCCCACCCGCCTCGGGGGGAGATCAAATGAGGAGCCGGGGAGGATGAGGAGGCTGTCGGGCTGCTGCGTGTCTCCATTTGGCTCCCCTCTCCTCCTCGTTAGGCGAGTTTACTCCTGCTCCCCGTGTTCGGCCTCCTCCAGGACTCCGCATCGTTATCTGGACCGCTCTCACCTGCGCCCCCCCCCCGCCCCTCACCCCTCCTCTGGTCCCTGCCTCCCTCATTACACGTTGCGGTCGTGCTGGAGGAGCTCTTCCACGCCTCCTCTCCTCCTCCCTCTTCATCTCCCTCTTGTCACCTCTCCTTCCTCCCCCGGAGCTCCCGCTGTCTCCGCTACCGCCGACGCCCCCCCAGACCTTGAAACGTGGCCGTCATAACAAGGAGGCCCGGAACGCTGGGCGAAGGCATTTAGAGCCTTTTGTCGCTTCACTCCAGCACAAACACAAAGTGTGTGTGGCGCTTCCTCAGCTCACAACACACATCACACCACGAAGGAAAACTGGAGCAAACACAGTGACGTCCACACGTCTTCTTCTTGGTTGTGTCTTCATCCTTTTAATCACGCCCTCCGTTATCCTCACCTCCCCGATATGTTGAAGTAAGAGAAATCTTGAAGATCAACACACACTCACAAACAGCAATTATGACATGCAAATGTGAGTCCAAATGCTAACAGTTTACCTCACACACATCATCGCACAATTAAATACAGGAGCTGGTGTAACAGCTGCGACGCGAGCTGATGCGCGTCTGCCCGCCACTTAATTGTGTTTCTGTATACAGTGAATTAATGAAACACCAGGTACCCCTTCTCCTCTCATCACTTCAGAAAATATGAATAGATTTTTAATTAACTTTAAAAATGATGATGAAGTCTAGCTTGAAATGAGAGAATCCCCGAGATGGCTGCGCTCATCCAGGTGGAATTCATGTTTTTATTTTTTTATTTTGATTTAATTGATTTGATCATTCTTACGGTATCAAGTTGGATGATATAAATACTTATTTTTTTACAGTCTGTGTGTGTGTGTGTGTGTGTGTGTGTGTGTATGCAGGGATCTGCAGTGTGTGGGTTTGATATTTTGGCTGCTGCACTGGATCCGCTCACATCTGGAACTTTGCAAACTTTAAAAGACAATAAAATCATTCTAAAAGCGGCTCTCCATCAGTTAAATCAAATGTTATTGATATTTTAAATTGACATCAATTAACAATGTCTGCGACAACCTTTCTGTCACGTGACCTAGGCTGCCTTAAATTCCACCTGTACTGTGGGAAAACTGCCCATCACGCGTTACACCATCAGGACAAGAAAGCTCTTTTGCCAAAAAAAATGAACGATTTTGTCAATTAAAGCAGAATTTTTTGTGATCTTTCTATTTTGTTGGATTAAATGGCTTAAATCAGGATGGTAAAAGTAAGCCCAACCGTCTTCGACACAGAAACGGCTTATTTCCCATGAACCGTGAACGCACCTCAGATTCAAATAATGCAGACCCACCCAGTGCCTCATTTACATTCCAGGTAAGAACCTTTTGGTTTTAATTCATTTTATAAATGCAACATTTTATACTGTTTGAATGTGAATTTCAACTACTCTGCGTCTCGGCTGGTTTTATTTGAGAATTTCTTCTGTGCTACTTTGCTTCAGCGTTAAAATCCGCTCATGTTACTGATATCGATTTTAATGGCTTCTGTCGTTATTATTTTTTAATTGCACGATTTTGGCGTTACAAATTTAAGTAGTATATATTTTAACGTGGATATACAGTAGGCTGAGGCATTAATTAATGAAGGTCTCCTTCATTTTCTGCTCATCAGTTGATGATCACGTGATTCTGAAATCATGGTTTTTAATTCAGAATTATGTGGTTTTTATAGTGATTTAGTTGTATTTTTCTGTGTGCCTCCACAGGTTAAAACCTAAAAAACCTTTCTGATTTTCATTCATTGTTAAAACAAGTATAGTACTTGTATAATGTCCTCTTTAAATACGTTTTAAAGTTCAAAACTTTGAAAGTTAATGGTAAATGTCAGCAGAAGTCAGCTTTTGTGGGGTTTTATTTTTTTATTCTTAGAATCCCGAAGATCCCAGGACGGTCGTTGGAGGACGATGGTCAGCGTCTGGAGCGTCAAACACACACACACACACACACACACACACAGACACACACAGCCTCCACTGATATAAAAGTACACATCTATTAACCTGAGTGTTGTAAACCAGCTGTAGACACTGGCTCCCCAGGCGGAGGCGTCTCTGTCATCACTGGACCCCCCAGGACAAGGTGTTGTTGTACAGTAAATTACATCGGCTCAATGATTGATGACCTAGAATTGATGTGATTTGGGGAATAAACCACGTGTGTGTGTGTGTGTGTGTGTGTGTGTGTGTGTGTGTGTGTGTGTGTGTGTGTGTGTGTGTGTGTGTGTGTGTGTGTGTGTGTGTGTGTGTGTGTGTGTGTCTCCTCCCAGTTTATTCCCGTTCCCTCTCCTGCTGGCGCTCGTGGACGGGATGGTGCTGATGCTGGAGGGGTCCTCGCCCCGTGGATCCTCGCCACGCCCGGTGCTGTTGACATGGGGGGGTCAAACCCTTTCACCCAAGGTCTCCTGATGCTGCTTCTCTCTTGTCTCCCAGCAACGACCTGACCCGTGGAGGAGGCCGACCTCGCTGCTCAGTCGCCGGTTCGAGGCGGCGTCCTCCTTAAATGAGCGTCGTTCACCGTCGTGGTCCGTCCGCGGTTACCCCGCCCCAGGCCTGTCGCTCGCCGTCGCTGAGCATCGGTACGTGTCAGAACATCACGCTGGTCGTTTCGCTGACGGCGTGCACGTGTTCCTGACAGGTTTGTGAGCGCTCCATCAGGACGTCGAGGATGAGTACGTCACAGCCATAAAGGGCTTCACACACACACACACACACACACACACACACACAAAATAACACATGTGCTCCAGCTCCTGCTGCGGGGGGGCAGAGGTCATGTGCTCTGCTTTCTTCTGTCAGTGAACATTCACTCTTTCATTCATCTCCATTCATAACCTGTGGAGAAGGTGTGACAGGAAGCAGCAGTCATGTTCCTTCACACACGTGTCGCCGACTCACGACCCTCCGTACCGCCGTGACCACGCCGTCTCAGTACTGGGAGGACTGACTAGAGGCGACAATGTGACATCACACTATGTAAATGAGAAGCACAAAGAGCTGGGGGAGGCTGAACCTGTTCTTCTGTGATGGTCACCAGGTCACCTGCACACGTCACCACTCTGATGTTGGAGCTGCTGAGACAGGTGAGTGCTTCTTGTTTAAAGACGACACCACAGACGATACACGTATCCTCAATCAGCTGGGCCGACGGGGAGAATAAAGGCTGGATTGTCTTATTTTTAGGGGACAAAAAGCTTTTTGATCATAGAATGAATTTATTTTTAATAATTTTCATGTAATTTTCATGAATTTCTTTCAATATTTCTACCATGAAACCCCAGAAGGTAAAAGGAAATGTTCCATCTATTTGTTTGTTCAGTGGGCACGACAGGAACTCATAATTCAAAGTTTTATCCTTCAATGATTAAATGATATGAAAACTTTTATCCATTTAGAGACAGAGGGGACAACAATACCAACACGCCCCGTTACACAGAGTCACACAGATCATTGAGAAAAGTGAGTGTTGTCATCTGACCGTCATACTGTCACTGTCCGTCGTTCCTTCCGACACTCTGCAGCCCCACGGAGCGACACGCCCGGACCTGTCGTTGGCTGTAGAGAACACGCCAACGCTCTATTTTCAGGATTCAACGATGCAATGTCGTGGGATAAAAGTAAGTTCACCTGGTATTAATCATGATTTAAAGCCCCACATCACCCTCCCCACAACCCCCAAAGGGAGGCAGCTCTCCTGTCACAGCACACCTTCCTCCTTTTGTCCAACACTTATTCATGCTTCAGTTGTATTTCTGTATTTCTGATTTTCTTGTTGACTAAATGGTTTCTCAATGTTCAATGTCTCTCCACAGTTTGTGTTGGCAATATCCTAGAGAGCAAGAGATCAAAATATCTGGTGCAAGAAATTATCGGTGAAGGATCGTTTGGCCAAGTCATGAAGTGCCAGAACATAAAAACAGGAAAGACGGTAGCAGTGAAATTCATCAAGGATGCGTGGGATTTAACAAGTGGCCAAAGAGAAGTAAGTATTTGTTTATCCGTGTTACCTTTATTAGGATTATCTTCTGGAACTGGACACCCCCACCTCCTTGAAGCGACTGTGCTCAGTCTCAGAATTTAGTCCCTAAACTGTCCTCTTGTCTATCTTCCACAGAGAGACATATTAAAGCGCATCCGGTCCAGTCGGCGGGTGAAGGACCAACACTTTGTGAAGCTCCTGGACCATTTCAAGCTCAACGATCAACTCTGTCTGGTCTACGAGATGCTGAGCCATGATTTCTTTGAAATCATGAGATTCAGAAAGGATAAACCATTGAGCTTGGCTATGCTCCGACCAATTGCAAAGCAGGTATGCTATTTACTTTTGTTTTAGGTAACTTTTCTGTGAAAATATTCTGCAACTGTTGAATGAGGCAATCAGCAAGCATTCTGAAACTTGACTTCTTCTCTTTCAGCTGTTTATGGCCCTATCAGACCTGAAGAAACTGGGAGTCATGCACATGGACTTAAAACCAGACAACATCATGCTAGTGGAAGACAGCGGATTAAGAGTCAAATTAATAGACTTTGGCTTGGCACTTATGACCCATGAGGTCAAGACAGGGTCCTTCTTACAGGCATCTGCTGTCAGGTTAGTTGTCCTGCACTAATCATACTGTCATTTCATTATCTTGAATATTTTGTTCTCTTACTCTAAAACTTACAACGTTTGCGTCTTTTTGTAGGGCTCCAGAAATTCTGCTTGGTCTCCCTTTCACTTTACTCGATCCACTGAATACGTGGGGAGTCGGCGAAATCCTTCTGTTCTTGTACCACCCAGATACCATGAACGATTACTCATATAAAAATATCTGGATCTTCATGGAGACTAAGGGTGAGTACATATTCTAACTTTGATAAAGGTCTTATCCATCACTGATGGCAAAATCATGTTAGTCAGTCACAGTATTTTCTACAGTGTGTAGTAGGATGTATGAATGTGAATGTAACATCTAAAATAGTGTTCTATCCTCTGCTAAAATGCAGGGAGGATGGACAAATCATGTTGTGATATAATGCACAATCATTCATTGTTGGTTTTGTTCTTTCAGACCCCAACAGAATATGAATACGTTGGCTTCCATAACTTAAACCTTCCTCCAAGTTTCAGCTATTCTCTGACAAAAGTGTTTTCTGTAAGTACTCCAATCAGTTCTCACCAATTTTCACTCATTTTCAAAACATGATTTGATGGTTACCCGTCTGGGTATTAATTCACTGTTTCCAACGGCAGGTCGATCCATCAGATGACCAAATTGAAATGAAGGACCGCAGCGCTCTACTGGATCTGCTTAAAAAGGTGTTCCACTTTGACGGGAATCAAAGAATCTCTCCTGAGAAAGCTCTGAAGCACGACTTCATAACTATGGAGCACCTGAGAACAGCTGAGAGCAAAGAATAGTAAGTAACATCTTTGATGTTCTTTGGTACCAGTGAGGGTGTAAGTTTTTAAGGCTTTTGAAGAAAAACATCAGAGCCTTGTGATTTACATCCACTTCTTTAGTTCTGCAATTGTGGATATAGTATTTTTATTTTTTTTGCAGCTTGGAAACATGTGAAGAAATGAACCGTTTGGCCTTCCGAAAAGCAACAGTGGCAAGGACAAGCTTGGCTTTGAGAACAAGAACCCTTGAAGAAGAGCGGAAAGCCTTGGGAATGAAAAGGAAGCCCACCAAGGAAAGAGACATCAGACCCTTGTTCAAGATAGAAAGCAGAAAGTCACTGATCAGAACATTCACAATATCCCCAAAGAAAAAAGATCACAAACCCTCAAACAAAGAAATCAGTGAGTCCTCCAAGGAAGAAATCAGCAAATCATTGAAGGGATCTTTCCCAAAATCCCTGAAGGGAAAGACTGTGAACCACTGAATGAAATCAGTGAGTTCTCTCAAGAAGATGCTGAGAAGTGTGAAATGAAGCTGCTCTGTCCTGTTGGAGAAAGTGAGTCTACAGAAGTGAAGGACAATGAGGACAAGTCCATGGAGGAAAGAGGAAGAAGAGAGCAAGTCCTGTGACCACTCCTCCATTGATAGCTCTGATGATACGCCTACTGAAAGTGCAACACAACATCCCCGAAGGACAAAGATCACAAACCGTCAAAGAAAGAAATCAGTGAATCCAAGGAAGAAATCAGGAGATCACTGATGAGAACATTCACAAAATCCCTGGAGGAGAAAGATGAACCCTCAAAGAAAGAAATCAGTGAGTCCTCCAAGTAAGAAATCAGAAAATCAGTGAAGGGATCTTTCCCTTTTTCACTCCAATTGTGGATGTAGTAACTCAGGAGAAAAATGCTCTTTTTTCTTACAGAAATACATAAAACTGTAATGGTCTTTTTGCAGCTTGGAAATATGCAAAGAAATGAAGTGTTTGGCCTTCAGTGAGGTTTCAACTGGTTACTTAAATGAAAGCAGAATAGCAAATGACACATCTAAGCCAGAGGTAAGAGGGTCTTAGAATTCCTTCAATTAATGTTCATCTATATCGCATCTGTTCAGACATTTTTGTCTCTGCAATTCACAGAACCTCAGGCCTTTCCTTTAAGACCAAGAAACCTTGAGCAAGAGGGAGAGACCAGGGGGAAGAAAAGGAAGCCCACCGAGAGTGGAGCGTCTGTCTGTTTCTAACCCAACGAGGAAGCTCAAACGAACTCTGTTCAACACAAACATTGTAAAAACAAAAGGAAATAAATAAGTTGAAACATGTTCATGGAGACCCTGACCACTCATTCTAGCCACCAGTCATTGACATTGAGTAGAGTGTTTCAGCCCTCGTTTATCTCCACACGTGAACCTAACGGCGTCCTTATTGTCTTTACTGCTGCCAAAGGTTCCACGTTGGATTGCGTTCTTGAACCTCAGACACAATTGTCCTTGACTTCCTGGAGTTAATGGTGTGTGTCTTTAGGAGGTAATTGTTCCATCACATACTGTCACAGCAGCATCAGCCCCACCCTTGGGTCCTCCTGCACACCTGAGGACAATCAGGACAATCACAGGTCCTATTTAGATCCCAGCTGAACACCACCTCTACCAGAGTGTCTCTGTATGTTCATGACTCTAGTGTGTTCCTGCCTGCCTGGTTTCGACCCTTCCTGTCCCTGACCTGCCGTTTGCTTCTGTTCCCGGTAAACCTGTCTGTGCTCTTGTCCTGATCCTGTCCTCTGCCTGTCTGTCCCTGACCACGCCTGTCCCCTGATCCTACCCTGCCTGCTCCCTGGTAAACCCGACTGCCTTCTGTCCCTGACTTTGCCTGCAGATGGACTCCCCGGACCCCAGCAGGTCCAGCTCTGTCTATCTCAGGGGTCTCCAGGTCCCCCCCAATGGGCCGTGAGGCTGCAGGTTCTGGTTCCACCAGTCCATCTCACCCAGTTTGACCAGTGAGCTGTTGAAGACTCAGATGAGTTGATGAAGTGAGTCCAGTCTGGTGCTGCTGCTGCTGGGTTGGACCAGAACCTGCAGCCTCACGGACCCCTGGGGGGGACCTGGAGACCCCTGGGGGGGACCTGGAGACCCCTGGGGGGACCTGGAGACCTCTGGGGGGACCTGGAGACCCCTGGTCTACCTGTACAACCCTGACAATAAAGCAGTGTTGAGTCCAGTTCTGGTGTCTCTTGGGTTCTCTGGTCCCTGACAGTTGATGGAGCTGCTGAGATCAGAACCTTTGTTTCAATGATACCAAGCGTGACAATATATTTGCATCTGATCAACATTTAATACGAGGAAGATGACTGAACAGCGTATGAACCCTCTGAACTGTCGGAGGAACTCTGGCTTTATGTGAGTGTTTTAAAAGTTGTATAAATGTAGTCACAATGTATCATTTAGCATAATGATGCGTGACTCAGTCAGGGGAGACGCCGTCTCCCGCTGGAGCTCCGCAGAAGTGCTGCTGAAATCACAAACAGGGTTTTACTCCCTTTATTTGCAGACACAGCACAGACGCGACCGCAGCTTCAAAACATCGAAACGAGAATAAAGAATGGACCGTTTTATCTACACCATTAAACTGGTAGGACTACAAGTTCTGTTTTTAAATGACACAATGATTTGATGTTCTTTCTTGAGACATCTTAGCAGGAGAGGAAGTCTGTGGGAGATGTTCATGGTTTTACTCATTTTATGGCACTTTGGGATAACCTTCACATTTACGGCTTCTGATTCTGAGCTGGTTAAAAAAACTACAACGTAAAAGAGTAGGAGAGATGATCTGCTCCAGTGTTGTCATCTGTGTTTGGTTCATGTCCATGACCTCTGACCTCTGACCTGGGTCAGCTGACACATGATCAGGAGAAAAATCAGTGTCCAACAAACAAAGGTATTTTAACTTGAGACCTGGATTGGGGAGAGTAAAGTCAGGTGCTGCTGGCTGATGGACACCTCTGGCTGACAGGGTTGCTGCTCCACCTTTCACGCCTCCGCCTCGCAGCCCGCCACTCGCTCCCCGTCTGCCAGCGGGTCACACGGCTCTGCACATTTATGACGGACCGGGGCAATTTAAAATGAAGTTGGTCCTGTTGCCGCCTCCCTGCCACTGTGGCTCTGCAGCAGCCGTCACTTTTAGGAGGGGTGGTCGGTTCTGGAGAGCCCACCGACCCCCCCCCGGTCCCGCTCAGCTGTGAATGGATCTCCCTGCTATTGTGGGCCCCGGGGGGGGGGGGGTTTATTCCTGCGCACACTCGACTCTAAACACCCAAGAAAACCTCTGAACTTTAAAAACTCCAGGAAAAGACGTCCAATACGTTTGTTTACTGGGACGGTGACAGTTGGAGACAGCACGTCAGTCTGAGAAATACCGAAGAAATGATACAAGAGACACTTCCACAGAGGTTGGGACTGTGTCCCGTCCCTTCTGTCCCCTTACTCGGGCCCCCATCAGCCTCTCTTAGGGCCTGACCCCCCACCAACCCCCAGTCATCTGATTCCACTGACACATTCAGATGGATGTGAAGTGGGGCTCCTGCACGTCGCCGTTATTATCAAAAAATAGTAACACATATCAGATATGACCTGTGCAAACTGAAGAAAAGTGATTTTTCCTCCCTCTTGTCAAGTATGCCTCGTGTAGAGGCAATCAAACATCATAAATGACCTTTTTCTAGTGACTGAACTAATGCTGTAGAACTATAACTATTGACCATCAGATTACTGTCGCCCTCCAGATCTCAATTAACGACAAAGACACATTGAGAAACACTAAAACACTTTTTTAGAAACACTATCTTTCCAGTAATATAACACACTGGTCTGTATTGTTGCTGGTTATTGCACATTTGTCCAACTCTGCTCCTCTTAATGTGAGAAGTGTTTATCCCACTGCCACCCCCCAGTATTTCTCCTCTTTGTGATTATTGTGATCACACAATCCCGTATTTGGACACCAAAAGACACGAAGATTGTTCGTAGTTTTGTAACGTGTTGGATGATTTTTATTCTAATAAACGGGGCAGTTAATGAGTTTATCGTTGACCAATGAGACACCATGATGTTGCTACGTCACCGACGAGAGCGCGGGTCCCTCGACCAATAGAAAGCGCTGTCAGTGTTGCTTGGTAACGGCTTATAGACGGACAAGAGCGGCGGTTAAAAATAAAGAAAAGACAAAGAAAAAGGATCGTAGAATTGTAGAATTAAGAAAACACGAGATAATTCATACAAAGTTAACCTCACATCGAACCGTCTCTATGAGTGACGGAGGAGTGAGGTTGGTCCATGTTCGACCCCAGAAGATTGTCCACCGTTGTCCTCCACAAACCGTCAAAAGAGGCTGCTACAGCTCGTTTTAATGACCGTGGTGGTCTGAGATAACCCTAACCTAATCTAATCTGCCCTAACCTACCCTAACCTACCCTAACCTGACCTAATCTAATCCAACTCTAACTCTAACCTCACCCTAACTCTAACCTAACCCTAGCCTACCCTAGCCTGACCTAACCTAACTCTAACTCTAACACAAACCTAATCTGAACTAACTCTAATTCTAACCTAACCCCAACTCTAACCTAACTCTAACCTAACCTAATCTAACCCGGCGGTGACAGGGGAGGTCTTCTGAGAGCACAGATATGTTTAAACTTCACCACCAAGAGGCCGTGGCCGTCTCTAGACGACTATGGGAGGGATAGGGAGCCTGAAACAACTTTCTAATTCTTCACATTATATTAACAGATCTAATTGAGAGAAAAATAGTTTCATATCGGGGGATATGATTCCAAAGACACGAGATGGATGTATGGTCAAAACACTTGTTGGTCTAAAGGTTTAATGAAATCGCTCTGATGAGTTGCAAAAAATGCGTTTCATGTTTTGGAACACAGACAAACAGTATGCAGCAGCCCCCATTCCTCTAAAGACAACTCAGCCCGAATCTTCATGCTGATTAGTGATTGGATCTTTGAAGGCTATTCCAGCCATTGACCAAACACAAATATACAAATATACAAAATATGTTATTTATTTTATTTTTTTGAGATGTAGTTTATAGATTCACAAGTTGGCATTTTAATCAAAATTCTGCCTCAGATTAGTTATTTCACCAGTAAGCAGCTGTGTAACTGGTAGGAGGATGTAGAGAGCTAATAATTGATGATGTAGAGAGCAAATAATTTTACTTTGGGATTGTGGAGTACCTCTTTCCTTCATAGATCTACACACGGCTCCCTCTGCTCACCCTATTCCAAGATAGTGCTGCTTCAGGCATGTCCCTCCATTGTGACCATGGCGTCAATGTATTTATGCCTACGATAACAACCACCCTAACGACAGCAGAAAATGTGAGCGATTATGTACATTCACTGAGCGGATATTATTGGAATTTGTAATCAAAATGAATTTTCCTCTACATTGTTGGGTGTGAATGATTGTAAAGTGGTGCCAGAAGTGTTCTTCACTGTTCATTATTGTACAACCCCTCTGAAAAGCGGAGTTGTGTTATTTTACGTTGTTTAACAGATTGGTGTGGATCCCAGCTGCCTTCTGAGGAACAGCGTACCTCAAAGTATTATATTTATTAGTTTAATGTTACAATGTTGTCCATTTTACTGACCAAATTGGACACGGAACACTGGCACAGAAAGTTCCTATTTTGGGTGGGGTGAGTTCATCACCATGGTAACAGCCTCTGCTCCGGAGCTGCATTCAGAGAGACAACTAAAGCCAAAAGGCAACATTTAAAAAGTGAGGGCCAGCACTACCTCATCAAAATAGGGTTGTAGTTGTTAGTGCTTCCACTGACTTTTTATGCATTTTCATTTCTTGTCACACTTAATTATTTCACGTATGTATTTTTGGATAAATACTGGAGATGGGCAATCAGTGCTAGAGCTATTGACCCGTGGTGTGGTGGACCATCCCATTTTAGAGAACATCTATCAATCTTTTAATGAATGTAAGTTGACATATTGATTGACCAAAGAACAGTGCTTTCCATGTAGATGTTTCAACTTAATTTATTTTTTGTCTTCATTTTTTGTTTTATCATTTACGATGTTTTTGTTGAACAGAGTTGAACGTTCGGTCTGACTTGCTGGATGAGAAACAAAAGGTCCGCTTCACCCATCTGGAGACATTACAGAACCATTGGCAGATTTTATCCCACATTGAGCTTTCTTTTTTCTTTTCTGAGCTTGGTTTGCTGGTGTTTTCATAAGAGGAGACATCAGAGCTGTCACAACTGGAAAGACTTTCTGATGATGATGATGTTGAACTTTCAGTAGACGTATCTTCATCAGAGCTATCAATGGAGGAGTGGTCACAGGACTTGCTCTCTTCTTCCTCTGAGGACTTCATGGACTTGTCCTCATTGTCCTTCACTTCTGTAGACTCACTTTCTCCAACAGGACAGAGTAACTTCATTTCACACTTCTCAGCATCTTCTTGAGAGAACTCACTGATTTCATTCAGTGGTTCACAGTCGTTTCCCTTCAGGGATTTTGGGAAAGATCCCTTCACTGATTTGCTGATTTCTTCCTTGGAGGACTCAATGATTTCTTTCTTTGAGGGTTTGTCTTTTTCCTCCAGAGATTTTGTGAATGTTCTCATCAATGATCTCCTGATTTCTTCCTTGGACTCACTGATGTCTTTCTGTGATGGTTTATGATCTTTTTTCTTTGGGGATATTGTGAATGTTCTGATCAGTGACTTTCTGCTTTCTATCTTGAACAAGGGTCTGGTGTCTCTTTCCTTGGTGGGCTTCCTTTTCATTCCCAAGGCTTTCCGCTCTTCTTCAAGGGTTCTTGCTCTCAAAGCCAAGCTTGTCCTTGCCACTGTTGCTTTTCGGAAGGCCAAACGGTTCATTTCTTCACATCTTTTCAAGCTGCCAAAAAGAAAGCAAAACTTGTTTTAATTTCAACTTATTTTAAGGTGGATTAAAAACAATCATTTTAAAGGAGAAAAAAAACTCATTGTTCCCCAAATTTGCTATATCCACAATTGCAGAACTAAAGAAGTGGATGTAAATCACAAGGCTCTGATGTTTTTCTTCAAAAGCCTTAAAAACTTACACCCTCACTGGTACCAAATAGCATCAAAGATGTTACTTACTATTCTTTGCTCTCAGCTGTTCTCAGGTGCTCCATAGTTATGAAGTCGTGCTTCAGAGCTTTTTCAGGAGAGATTCTTTGATTCCCGTCAAAGTGGAACACCTTTTTAAGCAGATCCAGTAGAGCGCTGCGGTCCTTCATTTCAATTTGGTCATCTGATGGATCGACCTGCCGTTGGAAACAGTGAATTAATACCAAGACGGGTAACCATCAAATCATGTTTTGAAAATGAGTGAAAATTGGTGAGAACTGATTGGAATACTTACAGAAAACACTTTTGTCAGAGAATAGCTGAAACTCGGAGGAAGGTTTAAGTTATGGAAGCCGACGTATTCATATTCTGTTGGGGTCTGAAAGAACAAAACCAACAATGAATGATTGTGCATTATATCACAACATGATTTGTCCATCCTCCCTGCATTTTAGCAGAGGATAGAACACTATTTTAGATGTTACATTCACATTCATACATCCTACTACACACTGTAGAAAATACTGTGACTGACTAACATGATTTTGCCATCAGTGATGGATAAGACCTTTATCAAAGTTAGAATATGTACTCACCCTTAGTCTCCATGAAGATCCAGATTGGCTTTTGTCTTTTATAAAATATTTACTTGTATGTATCCCAGCATCCAGCAAGTAGTCTGGGGGGTTTCCCAGTAAATCTATTATGTGTTTCATCTATGGACAAACAATACAATTAAGAGTTAGTATCTTTAGAGTTCATCTAATTTGCTCTGGATGTTTCTGTATAGTATACTTACATTTTGATATGATGAGCAACCGTTCAATGTGTCTGGGTGGAACAGGAACAGAAGGATTTGGCCTACACCCCACATATCCACTGGATAAGAGAAAGGGAGGCCAAGCAGAATTTCTGGAGCCCTACAAAAAGAAGCAAACATTGTAAGTTTTAGAGTAAGACACAGGTGTTAAACTGGGTCCCCAGAGGGCCGTGTGGTTGCAGGTTCTGGTTCAACCCAGCAGCAGCAGCACCAGACTGGACTCATTTAATCAACTCATCTGTCTTCAGACAGATGACTGGTCAAACTGGGTGAGCTGGACTGGTGGAACAAGAACCTGCAGCCACACGGCCCTTTGTGGATCCAGTTTGACTCCCCTGGAGTAAGAGAACAAAATATTCAAGATAATGAAATGACAGTATGATTAGTGCAGGACAACTAACCTGACAGCAGATGCCTGTAAGAAGGACCCTGTCTTGACCTCATGGGTCATAAGTGCCAAGCCAAAGTCTATTAATTTGACTCTTAATCCGTTGTCTTCCACTAGCATGATGTTGTCTGGTTTTAAGTCCATGTGCATGACTCCCAGTTTCTTCAGGTCTGATAGGGCCATAAACAGCTGAAAGAGAAGAAGTCAAGTTTCAGAATGCTTGCTGATTGCCTCATTCAACAGTTGCAGAATATTTTCACAGAAAAGTTACCTAAAACAAAAGTAAATAGCATACCTGCTTTGCAATTGGTCGGAGCATAGCCAAGCTCAATGGTTTATCCTTTCTGAATCTCATGATTTCAAAGAAATCATGGCTCAGCATCTCGTAGACCAGACAGAGTTGATCGTTGAGCTTGAAATGGTCCAGGAGCTTCACAAAGTGTTGGTCCTTCACCCGCCGACTGGACCGGATGCGCTTTAATATGTCTCTCTGTGGAAGATAGACAAGAGGACAGTTTAGGGACTAAATTCTGAAACTGAGCACAGTCGCTTCAAGGAGGTGGGGGTGTCCAGTTCCAGAAGATAATCCTAATAAAGGTAACACGGATAAACAAATACTTACTTCTCTTTGGCCACTTGTTAAATCCCACGCATCCTTGATGAATTTCACTGCTACCGTCTTTCCTGTTTTTATGTTCTGGCACTTCATGACTTGGCCAAACGATCCTTCACCGATAATTTCTTGCACAAGATATTTTGATCTCTTGCTCTCTAGGATATTGCCAACACAAACTGTGGAGAGACATTGAACATAGAGAAACCATTTAGTCAACAAGAAAATCAGAAATACAGAAATACAACTGAAGCATCAATAAGTGTTGGACAAAAGGAGGAAGGTGTGCTGTGACAGGAGAGCTGCATCCCTTTGGGGGTTGTGGGGAGGGTGATGTGGGGCTTTAAATCATGATTAATACCAGGTGAACTTACTTTTATCCCACGACATTGCCATCTTCGAAGTAGAAGTTAGAAATGGAAAAGTAGTCATGTAATAGTGAAATGCTGTACGACAGATAAACCTGTATATATCGGTATATACACAGCTATAATCAACATTTTTGTCAAAATGTTTGGCTTGGTCTTTGATCAAAGCATAATGTAACATCAAAATAATAAGTTCAAAAGTTTTGAACATTACTGTGTATGCAAAGCCCTGGCTTTATTTTGATCTATCGGAAATAAAATAGTTTTGGAAAGACTGGCTCGCTAGAAAGCCAGGGTGATATTGACTTGGCTTTTAGTCACCCTCAAACCCTGAAGGACAGATTTTCTGAAAGAAACAATTTCTGTGGATAAGGAAAGGAAAATCCCGACTGTATTCCTGTCCTCTTGTTTCCACCTGTGGATGCCTCATCTCATCACCACTTGATCATGTTCACATCACATGCTGTGATCAAATACAAAGTTTAAATAAAACACTGTGGAATATATATAATAATTGCTGACTCTGTTTCCTGTTAGTATTATTATTATTATTATTATTATTATTATTATTATTATTATTATTATTATTATTATTATTATTATCATCATTATTATTATTATCTATATCATTCTCTGACAGTTAGTTTGGCCCGATGAGTGGCAGTTGTGTCAGTTAAGCTGCAGCATGTATGAGGCGCTTCAGTCGCGGCTGTTCATTTTGATGGAAGTGTGAACACATTAATTTTATTTATAGGTAACAGATTACTTTTAGTTGACAGTAACATTGTCACCTAATTAACTCCTTTCCAATGTAACTCAAGCCAACACCAATAAGCAGAAACCTGAAGACAAGGATGGACAGACGTGCAGCAGATGTTGAGAACATCAGCATCATCAACGTGTCTGTGTTCATTATAATCAGAGACAGCACTTAGAGTGGAAGCTGTCCATGGGAGAAGATAACGCTGGGAATAGAAGAAAGATCCGTGGGCCCAGGAGCATCTTCAGATGTCCTCACATGGAGCTCTGGACCACTTGACCTTCAGAGCTTGATGGACCATATCTGGAATCAGCAACTGGAGAGAGCAGGAGAGGCTCAGCAGTAACGTTGATGAGATGTGCATGTATAGGAGAGGAGGGGTCTGTTACAGGAGCCCCCAGCAGTGGGGCTGAGGACACTGACTCTGACTTTAGGGGCTGTAGGAGCAGATAAATGCAACATGGACCATCTTTCTGCATCTTTGGGACAGAACCAGCTGAATTTAGCAACATTGTACAAGTGATAAAAGTCAGACCTTGAAAATGTGCTTAACCTGTCCAAAGGAAACACCAGGGTTCCTCCCAGTGGTGCTGGGGGCCAGGTTAACGCCTATATATTTAATAATATTTTAATTAATGTGAATAAATACATTCCTCATGTAAAGTGGAAGTATACGATGGTTGATGGTTGACTCCCTCAGAAGGTTGTCAGTGTGTTTGCGGCTGATGGGACGGCAGAGCTGCTTCATGGGGTGTGATTCAGAAAGAACACCTGAAGCTGAGGGACAGGCTAACTTCAGGCTCATTAATAAAACATGTGGTGCTGCAGCCTTGACGTGCACGTTTATGACTGTGTTTATTTGTAGAATTTCATTTGAGAATATTGACCTCCCACTGCAAGGTTATCTTTTAATTGCTTGATAGCTGGTTACATAAGATGAGAGCACATACAAGTAAGGAATAAATTAACTTCTGATTATGGACACCATATTCCAATTCACCCTTCTTGTTTGCTGGTTGTTGCTGTTGTATTTCCCCAGAATGGGACGTCAGGGACGCCGTGGTAGCGCCAACCACAGAACGTCGTCCTGTCACTCCAGCATGTAAACCTTCACCAAAGCGTGACGAGCAGTCGCGGGAGAATCAACGCTGCCACAGGAAGTGGTTATCTCCCTGTAAACCCCCTTCACTTGACTTCATTACGTTGGAAAATCAACACGTCTTACACTTTACCAGTTTTGTTCAAGTCATTTACATGAAAACTCCCAACACAAATTACTGGACTAAAGCAGCGTCTTTACAAAATACATCAACATTAAGAGGAAGTGAGAAGAGAGTTAACAGAAATCCTGCAGCAAAATGGTTTTGGCAGCACCGCATCACAATTAATCAAAGATTTGCATATTTCTGCATATTCATCAGGTTGTAGGAGGATTTTTTTTTTTTTTTACTGATCACCAGCTTTATGCACTTTGGATTCCTGCTCTGTTAAGCTATTAGTATCGAAATAATGATGAACAAGAAAGATTAGAGATTTTGTAGCAACAAACAAAAGAACACGTTGGATACTTGGTTCAGAGCAGACCAGCAAGTGTAGGCGAGAACCCGAGGTCACGGTAATTGAAATTTGACTTGAAAAGGGAAAAGAAATGCCTCAGCAGTCCTGCAGGGATTACATTCTCAGCGTGAGACCGAGGTTTGGGGATTCAGGAGGATGTGTCCTAATGATGACAGCTGCACGTCAGGCTCTGACAGCCAAGAGCATCTGCAGGGCATCAGCGTCTCACCTGGACTTGAGCTCCCAGCAGAACCTCGATAACTGATGAAAGCAAACACTCCATTCAAGTTCTCTGACAGAAACCCAAAGACAAGAGCTGACAGCCATTACAGATGCTGCATTTGTGTGCTGGAAGTGATGTGTTGGAGAGAGAGAGAGAGAGAGAGAGAGAGAGGGAGAGAGAGAGAGAGGGAGAGAGAGAGAGAGTCTGTGTCAGATCTTCTCCTGCCCCTCTGTGACTTACCTGTAAGGCAGGATGTTGTAAGAGGTGAGCTACAGGTTTGTGATAAAAGAACCCTGACATCTAAGAGGGCAATGGCTGGAGGTGCGCTCTGCCTTACGTCCCACATGCTTTATCAAATATTGATTGTGTTTAAGCCTCTGCTGAGGGGAAAAAGGGGGTACAAAAACAAACGGTCACTTTATCTGCTTTCAAAGAAAACCTTCCTGCGCAAACCTTTTCCTTTATTCCCCTGCCATCTATTAGACTGTTGGCTGCGCTCCATCAGATATTTTTGTGCTGCGAAACGATGAAACAGACATTCCCCACACAACCTCAGTCGTGTAACCAAAGAATCTTTCACATTCTGCTTCTGGAAGCAGCTGAAGTGATTAGAGTGAGGAGCCGTTTGCCCCGATGGCTCTGATACCACCCATGTTTGTGGGACGACACCGGCGCTCTCCTCAGATACGGCGCACACGCTGCCCGAGCGAGCGCAGGAGAACGCCAGAAGACGCGCACGTGGGCAGCGCACGGACAGGCGGCCGTGAACCTGGGGTTCAGGTCACACTGGAGCAGGGCCGTGTCTGCATGGCGGGCGGAGGATGCTGAGCGTGGAGGAGGTGTCCTCCTCGGCTTCCCCCGGCTCGGCCCAGAGAACGAGGACACGTTAACAGGGACCCAATAAAAGGTTAGTGGTCGTAAACAGCAACACCTGCTGCATCGCTGCAGCATTTTTGTAGCCGTGCCTCAACAATAACCCTTGTAATTACACCCCAGCATGAATGTCCCATCTCCTTTATTGTCTAACTGGTCTTTAACTGGTGATCACAGAACGAGGGTTCATCCTTGTGAATCTGAAGAAGTTCTCGATGGACTTGCTGTCGCGGGACAGGTCATCAGGTGGTGTGCGAGCAAGCGAGGACGGTCATCAAGCGGGCGTGTTTACAGGAGGAGCCGGGAAGAGACAGTGTTTGGTGGAGGTGATGAATAGCGCAGGAGAGGTCCAGTCAAGGTGCTTCTGAAGGTGCTCTTTCCCTGCTCTCATTTCTTGTAGGTGATTATCCGTTTCCCTTTGCTCCCACACGTCCATATATCATACAGAGCGGGGGCCATGTATGCACGTACACTTGTGAGTTGAGAAGAGCGTTTATTTGAGTACGAGTGTGGGTTGTGGTATGGCAGGTCTCTGACTTCGATCTCCAGGGTCGTTGGCTGGTAATTAGTTTTGCTCTAATGGCTGCTTGGTGAGGTCAGGGGATTCCTGTAATCCCTCCCCTATCTGCTCACCTCATGCCCGCCTGTTACCACTAATCTCTCTAACCTATCTGCTCCTGGCTGCCTTCCCTCTTCTCTAACAACGTCTCTCCTTCAAGAAAGAGACAGAGAGCAAGACAGGGAGGGAGGGAGGGAGGGAGGGAGGAAGAGAAGAGGAGGACATGCAAATAGAGCAGACATGATTCGGTGTCCTGAAGGTGTAAATGAGGGCGTCAGTGGGGTCAGAGGTTACCGCGAAGCCAGGAAGGACAGGAGAGGAGTATTTGGGAAGATAAGGATCAATTACCAGTCCACCCTGGGGGTAACGAAGACCCGCACGTGGGAAAAACCGCTGACCCAGAGACCAGTTTAATATGAGGGAGAAAACTTTTCTGAATCTTATCCAGCTGGAAATACCAGAGAACATCCCAGCTGAACATCTGCAAACATCTGCCTGGCCTCAGGTCCTTCTGCTGTTTGCTGAGGCCGCGCCTGGACTGTTCCGTAGGACGTCCATTAGGGGCATTTGTCACAGGTAATGGAGGAGAACTGAGCCAGTCAGGCAGCAGCATCCAAAGACCAGAGGAGAATCAGTCATGTCATCACCGGAGGAGCTGCTGGAGGTGGGAGGGGCTGCGGAATTTAGATTCTCTTATTAAAGTCGTGACAAAAGAGTGGTGCAGGATCATAAAATGAGAAAACAGCGTCGCAGCTGGTAAACCACTGGATGACAAGCGGAGAGGACGGAACCTATCTGGCGTCAACACACACTCCTGCCTTTATTGTTTTAACTTTGGCTTCTGCTTCCAACTGCCTACGCACGTTTCACACTCCACTCAGAGTCTTTTACTTCGCTGATTGGGTCTGAGAAAACCGCACAAATTTAGCACGACTGTAATTATGTGATTTAAAAAAAATTATATATCACACGTTCTCTCCTGTGACAGAGAACGGACCATCTGTGGCTCGCTCTCACTTCCATTTAAATGCAACAGATGGAGTTATATTCACGCACGTATGCACACACACACACACACACACACACACACACACACACACACGTACACACCCACAGAGGACACGTTCAAATATGTAGAAGTATGTTTGTTTGTCAGAGGTGAGTTTATTCTTCATCTCAAAGAAAAGTCATTTCAGGCCTTTTGAGGCTCAGAGCTTCGAAGAGTCCAACTTGTGGGTCTGATTCACGCCTGCTCTGCTCTATTGTCTTCGCAGGTGTTTCTGCAGCGTCTCTGTGACTCCATGTGTTGGCAGAGGAGCGCGAGCGCGACCCTTCTTCATGGGAAGCCGTTAAAAGCCAAACAGATCGGGAATCAAAATAGATTGAGGCGCTAATCTGAGCTGCCAAGTAATCCCTGCCAGCAGTAAAGAGAAAGTGCTGACATTCTCCTTGTACGCAGACGGAGAGGAAGACGGCAGGCTTCCAGGTCAGAAGGTCATTAACCATGTGGAAGCTGCTCACAAATGAGCTTCGGCGTCAGATGTGGGAGAATCGTTCCTGTTTCCTCATGTTGGGAAACTTTTCAAGGGTCAACCTGGTTTGTGTCGTTTGTGAGACGTTAAACTAAAAACACTGAAGAAACTGAGAAAACATCTGAGTCAAGAGGTCAAACTCTGACCTCCTGGACCATCGCTGAAGCTCTGCTGCTCTCAGAGGTCAGGGGTCAGGGGTCGCGGTCCTGCTGAAGGAGGCCTCGTCCATCAGGGACCCGTCTCCGTGGCGGCGTCAGTGCTCAGGTACCAACCTCATGGGACCGACCAGAGCGTCACACTGCTCCTCCCCTGATGTCACATGACCTCCAGGTAAGACACACCCCATCCAGGACATCCAGGTGACCACGTCACCTTCTTCTGTATCTCTGAGCTCCAGCTCTTGGTTGCCATGGGAACCCTGACTCAGCTGTGATCTTCTGACAGAGGTCCACCAGAACCGGCCTGAACTTGTTCAGCAGTCGGAGCTCCAGCGGCCCACCTTCTGGATCGGACCACCCGCGACCCCGTCAGCAGTTCACCACTGGTTCCCTGGGCCACCTTCGGGTGGATCCTGACCAGTGCAGACCAGGAACACCCCTCCCACGGTCCGTTTGTCCTCCTGCGTCTACCCTCAGCGTTGAGGACAAGACGTCCATTTGGACCTGATGACAGCCCAGGAGCCCAGAAGAAGACGGGTGTCCTTCACCAGAGGTCTGGGCAAACAGAGGAGTTGTGTCAGCGATCAGAGTTGAACGTGAGTTGGGCCTTTAAATGTGTCTTTGATCTTTGACAATAACAGATCCTGTAGTTCAAAGACCAGCGTGGAGCCCCCCCCGAGCTGGTGCATGAATCAGGATATTCCATCCTCCACTGCTGTTTGGCACACCTGCCTCACCGAGGAGCTCATTTGGAAGCCGAGGATTAGGCCTAATTACTGCTTTAATTAGCGAGTTGCTGAAGGGACACATCCCACCCCAGCGGCGGCTCGCAGCATCATCAGAGCAGGTGGTCGGGGACGGAGCGGATCAAATGAGATCTAATTGATGGCAGCTTAACGTCACGGAAGCTGATGATTGGATCGGGAGGCCCTCATAATTAACGCGGGTTTTCAAAGATCGCCGTGGATTTTGAGGGAAAGTGAAGAAGCGCGCTCAACCGTGAAGATCAAAGTATTACCAGAAGTCTTCTGAAATGTAAGAAAATAGCCAACAATCGTCATCTGTACGCGCTCAAAGGTGGCTGTGAGGACACTTAGCTCTTCAATCAACTTAATTTGATGACATTTCCCATGATTGTAAAGTGGTTTCCTTAAATGCCAGCACAAATGAAGGGTTAGTTTACAAAGCTCATATAAAGTTCAGAGCCCCACACACACACACACACACACACACACACACACACACACACACACACACACACACACACACATGCGTGCTCTTCTCCTCAGACTCTTCAGAACACCAGAATTGACCTGACCCGTTCTGAAAGTGATGGACCTCATTACAGCTGCTGGGGAAATCCATTATCTTTGCTCAAGACGGACCCCAACTACGGCAACCAGTGAGAACTGGGACGTAGACAGTTACACTTCGATTTTTAAGATCAAATCAGGAAAGTTGAAATCCAAAACTAGAAAACTTGAAAAAGTAAAAACACACACAAAAAACACTCTCAGAACCGTTGTGAAAAGTCCTCTTGTCCAAATCTGAATATCTTTTTGCATTATTGAGACATCGAGACATCAGAGGTCTTTTATTTAAAGCGTTAACGTGTAGTCTGTCAGGACCAACACAGTCTGCTGTTTCAGGTGGATTCAGCTTTCAGATGTTTTATAGGATTTCCTCGTCTACCCCCGAAGGCACCAGAGGGTGTTCCAGCTTCGTGTTCCACCTACGCCGTTATTCAACCCTCAAACCTCAAACCTTGTCCGCTGCTGTCCTCCCTCCTCTCGAGGATGTTCTTGGGTGTGAGCCCGTCCACCCTGCTGAGAACTCTTCCAGTGACGCCGTTATCAACGCCACCTCTGACGGTTGTGCGCTACAGTTACGACCTCTTACACTAAAAGCTGCTTCATTAAGGAGCTTCTCCTCACAAAGTGATGATTTCAGCCTTACATGTGGAAGCAGTATAAAGACCTCCTGGTGTGTTGCGGTGTGTCCAGGGCTCTTGTCTCGGTTTGTGCTTGCTTCACATCCCTCCACTCATCACAGTTAATCTGTCTTAAGCGTGACCGAGGTTGTCGCTGGATTACTGCACATTATTTTAATATTGGATTACTTTTAACGATTCTAAAAGGTCATAAAATAAGTAATTATGCCTTGTGCTCAAAGTGTGAGTCTCACATAAGTGATTGTGTAAGGAAAAGTTCATCTTATTGTATTAATCAGGTAGTGAAATAATAAAGGAATAACAAGTAATAAAAGGCATTTAACTTTCTTTTTTCTTTCCCAGTGTCGCCTCTCCTGGACCAGACGACTGGACGCCATCGGGGAGGACGTCTGGGGCTCAACCTGGAGGACCACGTTGGACCCGACCTGGGATGGGACGATGACGGGACGACGGCGGCTCCACGCAGTCACGACGGAAGCGCATCAGGGGTGGAAGAGGAAGAGCGGAAGAAGGCTCGCAGGACGCGAATCAGCGTGTTCCTGAGTGACGGAAGCGTCGGCTCCCGCTGGAACGGCCCCCGCAGACACATTCAGGCTCTTAGAGACGACTGAAACTGTGCTGGAATTAAAAAAAAGCCTAATTTCTCTAATACCAGAGATCAAGCAATCACTGCAGCATGAGTGAAACCTCCTGCGAAGGATTTCACACATTGAAAAATAATTAGCGTTGCACCCCAGAGGTCTGAGCCCCTTCCCCTCAAATCAATGTCGCTGTGGAAAATCACTTCCACGGCTGTTTCCACCGGGATGAAATTCATTCTGGACTTACTGAGATAAACACAGTAATTATGGAGCCCCCGGTGATACTTATGCTGACCACAGAGACGCAGACAGACCGTCTACCTGACAGACGGACAGGCGGACAGACCAGGGCGTAATCGTGCCGGCTGCGGGGCTTTATGTGCTCATCCCGAGGCCTTAATGGCTTTCAGAGTACGCAGTAACTCGGCCGTCTGTAGACAGAAAGTCTGGAGTTCCTCTTTAATAACTGGTGTTGTAAAGAGTTCCCAGAACCTCGCGGGCTGCGGGACATAAAACGCACTAATGCTTATTGGTATTGACAAAGACGAAGCTGCAACTAGCGCAGCCTCCAATATATCTCTCATTAACAATGCAAAGCTCTGCGGAGGACACAGATGGCCATTTAAAAACACACAGCGCAAAAGATTTATCTTTTACATTTGTTACAGGGCAAAAAAACCCTTAAATGTTTTGCCCGCTTAGACCTCCTGCATCCACTTCAGAACGCGGCAGACATTGAATTCCCATGTATGTCCTCCAGGTCCACTAATGGGCCTGTGACAGGTGAATCCATCATGCTCTCTGATAATTGATTAGGAGCAGTTGTGTTGTCACATTTCTGAAGGAATCAATGGATGGTGGTGTTTAAAAATGTGATTTTCAATCTCAAGGTCGCGCTGTTGTTGTTGCGTTTTGGTTCTCGTCTGACAAAATCGAGGCACTAATGAGGTTTCTGCTGTTTCTTCCAGGTGACTCAACTTATCTGAGAAAAGCTTAAAGCTGCAAAGAACAAAGATAAAACTGAGAAATGAGTTTCTGCGCTCAGTGAATTATCATATAATGGTGACAAATGGAGAGCTGTTTTTATTGTGGTTACCCAACAGCTGTTGTGTGCAAAAAAAGAGAAATTCTATAAAAATGGGTCTCTCAACAAGGAATAATTGATTTATCATGAGTTGTGAAACACGATGAATATAAATATAGTAAAAGTGAACCGTTTCCACAACTCTAATAATTCTGTTTTTTTTTAAACCAAATGTTCCTGCTTTCAAATAAAATAACTTTATATTCTTTATTCTGTTTATATTTGATGATAACAAAAATATATAGGATGTGGCATGTTTTATATGAGTTAAATATTTAGTGATCTCCTTTCTCGCTCTTAAAATCCAAAGTTTGCACGATAACGGTGTTTCTGTTGGAGCTGAGTCTCCCCCTTTAAACCTAGAATCACCCCGTTAACCTGGAGGTGTGTGTCTGCGCTCTGCTCATCTGCCTCACACACACACGCGCACACACACACATACACACACACACACACACACACACACACACACACACACACACACACACACACACACACACACACACACAGTTATTTACAGTCTGTGAACCCACAAAGCCGCCACAAAGCGGGACAGGGAGTGTGACCTTTCCTTGGTCTCGGTCGGGGGGGTTTAGTGGAGTCAGCAGCTCTCGAGGCCTCAGCGGTCAGACGGAGGCTGAGAACAGCAGCCACGCTGGCTTTCACGTCACTAACACGCGCCTCCACGTCTCTGTGTCGATTTCAGATTTGAGGTGGATGTCAGATTCAAGGTGAAAGGACGGGACGGCGTTGGAGAACGCTTCACACGTCTTCCCAGTACACGTGTTTCCTGCCTCCTAGGGAGTATCCCCGGCTCCCAGAACTACTGCGCTCCTGCTCTGGAGCTATTCTTACAAATTAAAGTCTTCCAAGCGCTCGCAGCGGCGCCGGAGGGCGAACACGGATAAACTCAGAGCGTCGCTCTCTTCCTGGAAACGGCACATTTCACTGGCTCATCAAACAGCTCTTCACTTGAACATCCACCACCCAGATGTGAGACAGCAGTGACCCTGGACGTGAGGCCTGGGGTGTGTGTGACACCACCAGCGGGCCTGTTGATCACGCTGCTGCTCCAGTGTGTGTGCGGACTGCGGCTGATTGCGGCTGCTGCGCTGCTGCTCGGTAATCACCCAGAGTGGACCTTGTTGGTGAAACACCGACGCAGCGCTTCTCCAAAACAACCGTTCATCTGACCTGATCTGCATCTACAGTCAGGCTTTTAAGTGCCGTTAAGTGTGGGTACAAATACTGCACACACCTCTGAACCCAACACAGACCAGACAGGGACGTCATGATGGACACCATGCTGGACACCCTGATGGACACTGTGCTGGACACCATGATGGACACCATGCTGGACACCATGCTGGACACCCTGATGGACGTCATGATGGACTTCATGATGGACACCATGCTGGACACCCTGATGGACACCATGATGGACACCATGATGTACAGGTGTTTCCAGCTGTGGAAGCATCAGTACTGTTGTAGTGTTGGAGGGGAAGTCCTCCTGCGGTGTTGTCGTACACTTGTGGTCTCGACTTTCCTCGCCCACGCCTTGTTTCATTCAGCGGTCCAGAATCAATGTCCATCTCCATATCAGTCCTCACCTCAATATGGTTTCCTGACACAGAGGCTGTATGAAGATCGATGCTGAGCAGAGCTGAGAGATTAAATTAGGTTTGAGCCAAAGACCCTCCACAGAAAAAAACAGAGGAAAATGTGTCAGGTTTAGAGGGAGAGAGTGTGTGTGTGTGTGTGTGTGTGTGTGTGTGTGTGTGTGTGTGTGTGTGTGGTTTGCTCCACACTGAGCACCAGACTCCTCATTCTCCAACCAAAGTGAGGACGTTCTGTCTGGTCCTCACGACTCCTCACCACTGTTTGAGGGTAGAGGTCAGATTCAAGGTCAGGCCCCGTTCACACCACCGCGTTTTCGGGTGGAAATGCAAAAGGCTCCAAAAGTAAACGAGGACGAAACAAAAACGATGTAAAATCGAGCTTTAGAGTGGAACCTTTCAAAAACGCCTCGATGGACACCAAGACATCTGGGCCGACACGCGTGCTACATCGTTTTCTGTGTGTGGAGATCGTTTTCAATTTGTTGTTGTCTGCACAGGGAACAGTTTTGTTGTGTGTGTGTGTGTGCGTGTGTGTGTTTGTGCGTGTGTGTGTGTGTGATTAATTAACAAACTCATTGATTTGTTTAAGCGCTTGCTGATGAAGAGCATTTGGATGTTATTGGAGGTGCTGCTGGAGGTTTCATGCCCTCATTGATCAGGTGTGTGCAGCTCTGCACAAGTTCTGGGGCTCAAAGAGCCCAGAAACTCCACATGTTGACGTTTAATACGAGCTTATTAACCTCAGTGACACTGAAATACATTAGATATTAAAGACCTACAAAGATGTAAACCCAACACGAAGCTCAGCAAACAGGGAAAAAGACCATTAACACATTAAAGAAGAGCACTAAATCACTGAAACTGAATCATTTAACACTTTGAATTTTTCTTTTTCCCCGGTTAACGACACATTACTCTCACTCTGTGGTTTCAGTTGACTGTCTGCACGTCACCTTTAATAATGAATAATAATTAAATGCTGTACAGCAATGATGCGTGTGCATATTTCAGAAGCCAAGGCTCGTCCGTGTTGCTGTTGAGACCGGAGGAATGAGATGTTGATTAATTTTTCTGTTAATGACGGGGACAAATAATCCCGGCTGGACCTGGGGGGGCCAGAGGTTTGTTTGTTTGGTCTTCTGTACATTTACATTTCCAAGAAAGTGTGAAGGGAAGTTGGTGTTTCTCCTTACCACAGGTGTGGAATTGTCCCAAGAACAGGATCTCAACAGAACGGAGACTGGGAGGTGCAACATGAATGGTACTGTTAATTGGATTCATGTCCTTCTGTTCCATCTTCTTCTCCCGTCTGGGGCCTGGTTGTGAAACCGGACACCCAGACTGCTGTGATGTTTTAAGATACTATGATGTGTTTTTTGTTCTAATTGAATGATTGTTGAGTGATTGAAGTAATCAGGAGTAATCATCCGTCCAGATTTACACCAGACACAAAACCTCTGAATTAAAAAGACCATCTGAACTGGGATCAAATTTAAAAGCAGCGGAAGACAGAAGGCTGCAGGAGAAAAATGAAGATCTGGCCCAAACCTTTTGATAAATCTGAGATTATAATTACAGAAGGAGCAGACCAGTGAACCTGCCTGTGCTGATGTCTCACCAAAATCCAGGGCAAACACTTCCTGTTCTAAAGACCTATTCTAAGAGCTTTGTGCTCCATGAACAGGCAGAACGTGCTGGATGTGCCCCTTTGACATCTTCTCTGGATGTGTGAGGGAACCCCCGCATCGGGGGCCCAAAACGGGACGAGATGATGGAGGTGTGAGCGCGTGGGTTAAATATGAGGAGAGGAGTGAAGCTGCAAACGTGTGAACAGAGGGACGACAAACGGGGGGGCACCAGGTGGCATCAGGCCTCGGGGTCGGGACACGAGCGGAGGTGCACCTACAACCCACGGGGCTGGTGACGGTGCACACGTGTGTGGAGGCCTTGGACAGCCCCAGAGGTGGTGGGGAGCGGCCCTCCCCCTCTGAACCCCCCAAACCTTCCTCCTGCCTGGACTCGCTGCTCTGGAATGTTCCGGTAGCTGACGTGGAGGCTGTCAGTCAGTCAGCAGGCGGGGGGGGAGCGGGGGGACGCGGGCGTGACCTCCATCAAGAAGCACCACCGGTGACTCGTCTGAGGAAGCGTCCAGTCGCTCGGTCGTGACCAGTGTCTCCAGAGCTGCTGGGGCGAAGACGAGAGGGGAGCGGCGCCGGGCCGTTAATCGATGCTGACGCGGAGATAAGTGGAGCGGTTTGGGAGGAGAGGCGATGGAAATGTCCGATGTCTGATGGCCGCTTCGCTCCTGGGACGTGCGCAAAGACCGAGCTGGTGGAGGCTGCACGAGAAGAAGATGGACCAGCAGCTGGTCAGACTGACCCCGGACCAGCCTGGAGGCACCAGCGGGCTGGTGCACCCCAGGGTTGGCCCAGGTGTGGAGGCTGAGGAGGCTTTTGGGGTCACCTGGGAAGCTGGTTGAAGCTGGTCGAAGCTGGTTGAAGCTGGTCGAAGCTGGTAGAAGCTGGTCGAAGCTGGTTGAAGCTGGTTGAAGCTGGTTGAAGCTGGTTGAAGCTGGTCGAAGCTGGTTGAAGCTGGTTGAAGCTGGTTGAAGCTGGTCGAAGCTGGTAGAAGCTGGTCGAAGCTGGTCGAAGCTGGTTGAAGCTGGTCGAAGCTGGTCGAAGCTGGTAGAAGCTGGTCGAAGCTGGTCGAAGCTGGTTGAAGCTGGTTGAAGCTGGTCGAAGCCCTGCTGGATGCTCTCCTGTGGACTGGTGGTCCTAAACGTGACCTTCTGAAGGTTGTGGTTCTGTTAAGGCGCTGGTGGGATGCAGCAAACCTCCGAGTTCCTAACGCAGCGGTCCCAAACCTTTATATCATCGGACCGGTCAATGGTTGACAGTTTTACCGTGGACCGGTAGGTTGTTGATATGTCCAATCTAAATCTAAATCTGGGCCTTTTCCCCTTCAAAATAAACTTCCACGTCTGTTTTTTACTCATTTTGATGCTTTTGGTGCTCAAGTGACCGAGATAATTTTTCAAAATAAAAGATTGTTCAGACTCAAATAATATACACAACGGAAATACTAATTTTTTCTTGGCGGCCCGGTACCAGTTGATCCACGGACCGGTACCGGTCTGCGCCCCGGGGGTTGGGGACCACTGTCCTAGTGGATAAAGCGGAGACACTCAGAGGGGAACGGCGGTCGCTGGAGGAGGTCGATGCTCAGGAACAAAGCTGTCTCTCTGCTGGTTATGTCAGAATGGGCCAAATATTCATGTACTCACAGATGTGTGCTCCCATTCTGACCTCCTGGCAGATTACTGGGTTGTGAACTTCCTCCCAGTGTGGCGGAGCCCTGAACCTCTGTGTTGACAACAGCTCCAGCCATGGTTCAGGTCCGAATCGGTCGTGAGAGCACAGTTGTATCAATTGTTCTCGTTCCATTTCAACAGAGCAGACGCTGCTGGGGGTCGTTTCTAATCTAGATGAATGTGTGGACTCAGGCCTTGATGCAGATCTGGGCACCAGCGCGCTCCTGGAGAGTGTGTGTGCCCAGTCTGTGGAGATAAAACCCATAAGAAGGAAGAAGAGGACGCAGAGTTAGCAGAAGAGTCAGGGGAGGGAAATCTCCCAAGGCCAACTAACAGCAGGTGGGATCATCTCTTCATACGGTGTTTATGTGTCCTCTACAGAAATCATGGCTCTTCTGAAGGTTTTGGAGAAACATCTCAGTGTTTTGAGTCGCGCTACGCTGGCTACAAACAAAGAAGCTCAGGAGGTGAAGACTCTACGGAAGCGCACAGCCTCAGATCTCCTCCTGGCAGCACACATGCTGCTCCTATACCTCCGATGTGACAGCTATGATACGGCCCAGGGAACCAAAGAACACCACCACATCCTTGGGTTTGGGCTTGGTGACGTCTGCTCAAGGTCCTACTGAGCTGGGCTGGTTAAAGTTCTCACTAGAATATTGGTTGAGCTTCTATCAGTTGATCACATGTATTGTGGTAAAGTGTGCACTCAGCCATGTTTCAGGGCTGATAATACGTCCGGCCCTTCAGTTTGTGGTACAGGGGGAGTCTGTGGAGGGACTGAGGAGGTCTCTGACCCCCCCCCCCAACACACACACGCACACACACGCACACACACACACACACCCCGAGGTGACTGACGTGGAGTCCTGGATGCTTGGTGGTTGAATGTAACAGGAGATGAGATGAACAATCAACACCATTTGAGCCACATCCCATCGTTATTTGATTTACGCATCCTTTTAATTTAACAGGCTGAGTGAGGCTGATCATAAATTAATGTTTCCTCCAATCAGACATATTTTTCAGTCGTATTTAATTTACTTTAATTTGATGAATTTGATGTGTAGATGAGTTTAATGATTTGTCTTAGAATAATAATTCTTTGATTGATTAATTCCACATATAAAAGTATAGTTTTTTAATGTTTTGACTGCACTGATTTAATGTGATTGTTCAACCTGAATAAAGGTGCAGTAATACAATAATGAAGAACATTTATTTGAAAATTAATGTATTCCATTGAACATGTATAAGGTATGATTCTTGTTTCACGGTGACTTCTGTTAATCCTGAAGTAATGAATCTCTTGTACAGATGATTGAAGCTTTAATCATGTGATCATAGTGTGTCTTGCTTTAATGTGTAGTGTGTATAGTGTGTATATAGTGTGCCCACTATTATCTTCCACTGGTTTAATTAGTTGTTGTAATTTTTAAACAATTGTTAGAGTTGATGTTGCCGATCAAAAAGGAGAAAAGTGACTCTAGTTTCTCTGACCAGCTGAGGTGTCGTCCTAACCGTTCTGTAGTCCGACCTCGGTCACGCTGTTACTCTCGTTATTCAGTGTTCTGACGTCTCTCTGTGACCTCATCGTGGTCCCATCCCTGTCGTAGACAAATCAGTGATGAGGCTGCGACAGAACATTACCTTACTGGTACATCAGTACATCTTTACTTCAGTACAAGTCATCTGGATATGCAGAGCATAGACATTAATATATGCACAGATCTAGATCTTAAAAAGATCCCATTTAAAGCGAATGTTTCACTGTATCACTGTCATCAAAAGCGTGACCCGTAATCCAAGATTTAGGGGAATGTGAACAAAAGTCACGATGCTGAAAATGTTCAATTAATCAACTTCTTGATCCATCTACATCCATCAGTCAGACGCCTTTGTGTCTGGACTATCATCATTGGTCCAGCACACAATAAGGTTTCAATTTTTATCTAGCAGTAGGAGACAATAGGGGAAATTAGGACAGAGTAGGACACAGTAGGACAGAGTAGGAGAGAGTAGGAGAGAGTAGGACAGAGTAGAAGACAGTAGGAAACATTAGGAGAGAGTAGGACACAATGTAGAAGACAGTGGGGAAGAGTAGAAGACAGTAGAAGACAAGAATAGACAGTAGGAGACAGTAGGACATAGTAGGAAACGCCAGGAGACAGCAGGAGAGAGTAGGAGACAGGACGGCGTCCACAGACGCGTCCCTGGACGGTGTCCAACGCCCTGCGCAGGTTCATATTGCGATCATTAAGAACCAACGAGGAAGAGCTCCTTGAAGGTAATTGTGTTCTCTGCTAACTCGTCTCAGCACCGCTGTAACTTCTAAACTTGAATCCACATAAAAAGTTTGGAAAGTGAATTTTCCGGCGGTCTGCGCCGACTCCTGTGTGTAGAGCCAACCGGCTGGAGATGAGTCACCAGAATTCAAACGTAATAAAGGCAGCATGTCGGACATAAAAGCCTCGCCGCTGACCCCCTGAGTCACATGACGGAGCAGTCATAAATCACGGAGCAGCGGCCTCCGACTCTCCGACTCTTCTTTAAGTAACTGCATTACAAGGCTGCTTCCTGTAATCAGGGCGACAGGACTCAGGAGCGATTCCAGGCAGGTGGAGCTGAGGGCCCTGCTGCTCTTCACAGTACCTGCAACGCAACTCTAACCTGCTGCCTGGTTTTCTGTGTGTTTGAGAGATAGTTGAGATAGACTCACAAAATGAAGTGAACGCGTCGATTAATGAAGACGCATTTCCACACTAAAAGGCTTCTGTTATCCAACTGGCGTCAGATGTTTTGTGTCGTGAGGTCTGGGATGAAGAGCCCTTCGTAGCTGTAGATACCTCATAGTCCTGATGGGAGACCCTCTGGTGGAAACAAGGACCAGCCGGGGCACTTATGGTAGGTTGTGTACGTTAACCAAGGAGAAGGTAAGATGGTTTCTGTCGTCATGAACTCACAATCCTCAGCGTGTGCTGGAGTGTTCCACCAGCATAGACTGAATGTGACAAAGACTTACTTTACAAATAACTAACTTTGAAGCACTCGTTCTCATCCTCGATTAAGACCTACAGAACGTGAAGGTAGACGAGATACCGATGATATAACCTCTACGCTCTCTCAGTCTCATTGTTTATCGTGTGTGTGTGTGTGTGTGTGTGTGTGTGTGGGGGGGGGGCTGATGAAAACACCCCAGACCAGACCTGTCCTCAAACACTGAAGCAGCAGCCTCCTTCCCGTCCTCTCCGTCCTGAGGCTCTCTGCTGGACCACAGGAGGGCCTTCATACCTTCAAGTTCTCTCCTCCCTGTCCTGACGGTGTCCTGTTTGCCAGCTGCTGAGGGGTCTGCACGGCTCTGGCACTGATGCCTTCCCATAATAGCCCCCCCCCTCCCGCTGAGATGAAAAGACAGACAGTTATGAAGAAGAGAAGCAGGATGACAGATTGGCTGATTAAAGGAGAAGGAGACGGAACAATCGTGGCAGAATATGATGGCGATGCGCGTGCAGGTGAAAAGGGAGCTGAAGCTCCGGAGAGAAAGGGAGACGGAGAAAAAGACGGAAA
>CAJVRN010000219.1:3967500-3977500 GCA_911728415.1 Lagocephalus sceleratus | reverse complement strand
CACTCACTCACACACTCACACACGCACACACTCACTCACACACACACTCACACACACACTCACTCACACACACACACTCATGCACACACACACACTCATGCACACATGCACACACACACACACACTCACTCACACACATACGCGCACACACACACACGCACACACACTCACTCTCACACACACACCGCGCGCACACACACACTCGCGCACACACACTCACGCAGACATGCACACACACACACTCACACACGCACACATGCACACACACACACACACACACACACACACACACACACACACACACACACACTCACACACACGCACACACGCACACACACGCGCACACACACACACACACACACACACACACACAAATAAGGCTCTCTCCTCTTGTCCACACTTCATCCTGGTATTTAAACACCTCTCACTTCCTCTCTCTCTGCACACAGCCTGTCTCGTCTGCTATTTACCCATCTCCCCCCTCCCCCCTCCCCTCCTCACCCTTTATTACCTCACCATCTCCCCCTCTTCTGCTGTTTACTCTGTCACTCTCCTCACCCCCTCACCCGTCTCTCTCCACTCCTTCATTCCCCTCTGCACCCCGTCTTTCCCTTGACTCCCCCACTCCTCCCCCTCCTCTCCTGATGTTCTCTGATGGGACCTTCACAACCTTCCTCCATGTTCATGTAGTGGGGGAGGAAGAGCCCAGGAGGGGAGCGTGGGGGGATGGGGGGTGAGGGTCCCTGGACCCTTCGCCACCCCCCTTGTAGATTGAAGCTGTCACTCTCTGGGTTCCTCTCCTCTTTGTGGTGACCACCATCTTCTCCCCATCGGATGCAAATCAAGCGTTAAACCTGATTTTGGGTTTTAATTCTCCTTAATGTGACGTTCATCTTCAGTCACATCTCTTCTTCAGGTCCTCTTCGTCCTCCTCCTCCTCTCCTCCCCTCCTCTCCCCCCTCCTCCTCTCCTCCTCCCTCCTCCTCCCCTCCTCTCCTCCTCTCCTCCCCTCCTCCCCCCTCCCCTCCCCCCCTCTCCTCCCCTCCTCCCCTCCTCCTCTCCTCCTCTCCTCCTCTCCTCCTCCCCCTCCTCTCTTCTCCTCCCCTCCTCCTCTCCTCCTCCCTCCTCCTCCCCTCCTCTCCTCCCCCCTCTCCTCCTCTCCTCCCATCCTCTCCTCCCCTCCTTCCCCCTCCCCTCCTCCCCCTCTCCTCCTCTCCTCCCCTCCTCCCCTCCTCCTCTCCTCCTCCTCCTCCCCCTCCTCTCTTCTCCTCTCTTCTCCTCCCCTCCTCTCCTCCCCTCCCCTCCTCTCCTCCCCCCTCCCCTCCTCCCCCTCCCTCCCCTCCTCCTCTCCTCCTCCTCCTCCTCCTCCCCCTCCTCCTCCTCCTCCCCCCTCTCTTCTCCTCCCCCTCCTCTCCTCCTCCCTCCTCCTCCCCTCCTCTCCCTCCCCCCTCTCCTCCTCTCCTACCATCCTCTCCTCCCCTCCTTCCCCCTCCCCTCCTCCCCTCCTCCCTCCCTCCTCCTCCCCTCCTCTCCTCCCCCTCTCCTCCTCTCCTCCCCTCCTCCCCTCCTCCTCTCCCTCCCCTCCTCTCCCCCTCCTCTCCTCTCCTCTCCTCTCCTCCCCTCCTCTCCTCTCCTCCCCTCCTGCCCCCCTCCCCTCCTCTCCTCCCCTCCTCTTCCTCAGACTGCTCCAGGGTGCTCCTCCTCCTCTTCCTCCCTTGTTGTGTACAGTCACACTATCTGCATACATCTTGTGTTTATCCTAACCCAGCTGGACCCCCCCCCATGAGCCTCTTTGGGGGGTCAGGCCCTTCTCGTGTAACAAAGACATTCTTCGTGATGCACATCTGGAGCAGGAACGCTGGAGTCAGCCCAGAGCGTCCTCGTGGCTGCGGGGGGACCCGGGGACGCCGTAATGCCTGTTTAACAAGCTTAAGTAGCGGGGAGTCGCTGCTCCTTCAGGATTGGTGGAGAACCCGATGCAGTCAGATGTTCCCCCGCTGAACACAAACAACGCCCGAGAGCTGTGTGTGTGTGTGTGTGTGTGTGTGTATGTGTGCGTGTGTGTGTGTGGGTGTGTGTGCGTGTGTGTGTGTGTTCTTGTACTTGCTACATGCCGAGTCCCTTCGTCCTCATTCTACCATCAAAGTGAGGACGTTTTGTCTGGTCCCCACAACTTGTGTCTTGTGATGGTTGGAGGGTCCAGACCTGGTGTAAGGGTGAGGTTAGCACCGGGTCAGGGTCAGAGGTCAAGGTCAGGGGGTTAGTTGGGATGTTAGGGTGGGGACGGAGGTCCTCACAGAGCGTTAACATTTTAAGGAGTAACCTTGAGAAAATACTTGTAATGGTTCGAATAAAGTACCGCGAGAGTCCTCACAATGACAGCAACGTGTGTGTGTGTGTGTGTGTGTGTGTGTGTGTGTGAGTGTGTGTGTGAGAGTGCGTCAGAGAGGACAAAGACTGACACACAGATGAAAGAGGCGTCCTTGTGATGTGTGACGTTCTCCCACTTCTTAAACTGGTTCTGAAAAACAAGACATTTGTCTTTTGCCTTGTCACCTTCAGGTCCTGAGAGCTGAAAGGAAAGTAATGCTGATGTCCTTAATGTTTGGTTTCTTAATACTTTTTAGCTTTCAGACCTGTGAATAGGATTTCTTCCTGAAGGTAAACACGGGATGTGCCCTACGTCGTGCTGCAGTAAACATCACGTGTTAACAAACTTTTTGTAGCCCGTCAGAGCTTTTTGATGCAGTTTCTGGAAATGGAGAAAGTTTGAGAGGGTTCAGGTGTTTTCAGCCTGAACACCTAAAAAGATTGTGTTTACTGCTGGTGCAACCTCCCCCACCACCTATTTTACATAAAGAAAATCACTTCAGACTATCTACGGGAATGTATTCCTCCTCTCTTCTTTCATGGAAGTAGGTTTTGTGCAGATAAATTACAATATAAAGTATTGTTGAATAATCTCAACAGTAAACAGGACTCAGTCCCTACAGTAAGGGAGATCATAAATCCAGGATTTTAACTCCACGCGTCTCACTCAAAATCGTAATTAAGCTCTGAACAGCCTTGAGAGACAACAGCTGAGCAATATTAAAGAGGGAGAGCAGGATCAGGAGGAGCGGTTTTATTAAGAAGGCTTTTGTGCTCATCAGTGTTTTATTAAAGCTGCGCAGGTTTGGGGCCCTGACACACCTCCGTGTTCGGAGACGACCTTGCATTTGTCATTGGGACAGGACTGGTCCCAATGTCCTCTGTCACCCTGTCCTAAGAGCGAAGACCAGTCCAGACAGGCCGATCTGATTCATGTGGCACCAGTAAGAGAAGAACCAGCAACTGGAACGCTCTCGTCCTCCATCGTTATTACCTCGTTTGATAAACGCCTTCCTTTACAGCTTGATAAAGGCAGGGCTGTCCAACGCTTCCTAAATCAGATTAACCACAGCGCCCTGTGGGTAAACTGGGATTATTCACTTCATCTCCAGACATTATTAACCATGTTTCAGCTGTTGGGGCTGAAACAGACAGAAGCTGATACTTCTGCTCCTAACGAGGGTCCTAACAAGGGTCCTAACGAGGGTCCCAATGAGGGTCCCAATGAGGGTCCCAACGAGGGTCCTAACAAGGGTCCCAATGAGGGTCCTAACGAGGGTCCCAATAAGGGTCCTAACAAGGGTCCTAACAAGGGTCCCAATGAGGGTCCCAATGAGGGTCCCAATGAGGGTCCTAACGAGGGTCCTAACTAGGGTCCTAACGAGGAACCCTTTCAACGGGGACGGAGCGCAGCACCATTCAAACACACGAGCGGTCGGGAAGTGCTGGGCGAAGCTGGGGGGGGGGTCTCGGGGTCAGGAGGGGGTCGGGGCTACCAGGGGGCAGGACGTGTTGGCGAAACGGAACCTTCAGGGTCCGAGACAGAAAGCAGGCGGGTCCGGATCAGGCAGGGAAGTAATCCCGGGAATATCCCGGAGGACAGTCAGGGAGCAGCGGGAGGAGGAGGCGTCGGTAGAGGAGGTGGGCAGAGGACGGAGAGGGCGTGACTGATTAGGGGGCGTGGCTAGGGCGAAGAGGCGTGGCCTAGCCGCGACACCGCGCGTTTAATTGAGACACATTCGATGTCCAAATATTAAAACAGAAAAGGACGTGTCATCGAGAGAGTCCAACCTTCGTGACGTCGTCTCTGTTTTGAGACATTTTCGTCCCTCTCCATCAGGACACGTGTGTCCACAGAGGGCGCTTAAGATCTCACGCAAATGAATCTGGATTAATCACGAGATCACGTTTGTCCCGGTTTCATAATTCGCCGTGGGCGGACGCTTCCCGGCGTCTCTGGCGGCTCCACGAGGACGACCGCGGCGGCGGAGGCCGCTCAGTAATAAAGTAAATAATTAAAACGCTCCCGAGCAGGTCGGCGGCGCCACAATCCACCGGGAGCAGCTTGGCGGGATGGTTGGCGCGGCGACATCGTCAGATAAATCGTTTGAGACGCGCTGCTCTTCCTCCACGTGGAGACACTCGCGCTGTACGCCCAGATGTGCTGACACGAGAGGGGGACGCATTACCTGTACGCCACGCAGTGTCCAACTCTATTATGGAGATAGCTCTCCCCTCTCCCAGTTGTGAGTGTGTGTGAGTGTGAGTGTGTGTGTGTGTGTGTGTGTGAGTGTGTGGTGTGAGTGTGAGTGTGTGTGAGAGTGTGTGAGTGTGGTGTGTGTGTGTGTGTGTGTGTGAGTGTGTGTGTGTGTGTGAGTGTGTGTGAGTGTGAGTGTGTGTGTGTGTGTGTGTGTGTGTGTGAGTGTGTGTGTGTGAGTGTGTGTGAGTGTGTGTGAGTGTGTGTGTGTGTGTGTGTGTGTGTGTGAGTGTGTGTGTGTGTGAGTGTGTGAGTGTGTGAGTGTGTGAGTGTGTGTGTGTGTGTGTGTGTGAGTGTGTGTGAGTGTGTGTGTGAGTGTGTGTGTGTGTGTGTGTGTGAGTGTGTGTGTGTGTGTGTGTGTGTGCGGGGCTGCAGGCTGGGCTGATGTATGTGTATTTACATTTAATCTCGTCACTCTGCGTTTGTCGTGAATCCACCTGCAGGTTTTCTCCGTCCCCGCCTGCGAGCACGTGCACTCGTGAATTCGCCCGCTGGAGTGTAATTGTCGCCGGTGGACAAGGACGGCGAGAACGATTAGGCGGGATGAAGGACATCAACAATGGCTGGAAGTATTGATGGCTCCCATTAGAGAAAGGTATGCCATGTGCCAGGCTAATGCACGTGATGAAGCGCTCCTCCAGCTGATGAAGCCCCCGCTCCTCGCGCCTTTGTCCTCCTTAATTCTGCTTCTGTCGTCTCATTTAGGACACCAACGTCCCCACAGGTGAAGCCGCTCTTGTCCTCCTTTGTGTCGCTCCTGCTTCCCGCAGCCGGAGGCCTCGACGCAGGAGCGGGCGTTTCTAACGAGAGCGGCTTTGGGTAAGAGGAGCTCACCCCCGGGACCGCTTGTTTGGAAATAATGATCACTTACAGCCGGCGAAGGGGGAGAAGAAGAGGCAGGAAGAGGGGAGGAGGCCTGAGGACGGGAGGGAGGGAGGGAGGGAGGGAGGGAACAGAACCGGAGGAGTGTTTGTGTGACCGTCCAGAGCCGGGGGGGAAGGAGACGACTGCATGTGTGTGTGGAGCTGAAGCACAACGGGAGGTGTTGGTGAAGGCAGCAGGATGCTCCATGGGTTACCCTCACAGTGAAGGAGGTGGACCCTCTGATGGGGACGGTCCTGGTAGCGCCAACGTGAGCGCGCTCTCTGAGGACTGAACACGAGCGGCGCCGCCACACAGCGCGTTCCTGCTCAATCACCTCTGGTTGAGTAAACAGACGTTTACGGGGTTGATGGATGCGCTGGCTGCATCAGTGAAGATTGAATCTCCTCCTGTTGTCTCAAGGAAAAGAAGTTCAGCAAGACCCAAGTCACTTCCTATCTCTCTCTCTCTCTCTCTCTCTCTCTCTCTCTCTCTCCATCTATGTGCAGGTATCACTTGCACTGACCCCAACCTCTGACCCCCTGACCCCTTAGATCTACATCTCCATTGATCTACATCGTTCTTCTCTCTTTCCTCCTCATTTTTACCAGCTGACCGCCCCCCCCCAGGTCCTGCTCAAGGTTTCCTCCTGTTAAAGGCAGCTCTTCTTCCTGTTTGAGCCTTTACGGACACTCTCATCTCAAACCCAAAACCTGCTGACGCCTTCAAATGCACACACACACACACACACACACCGGACCACATCTGTGCATTCTGGACGTCCTTCCAACTCTTTACTTCTAATTAGAGTCACAGGAGCTGATGGAGTCCATCCCAGCTGTCACCGGGAGGCAGGAGCCCCCTGGACACACACACACGGCCACACACACACACACACACACACACACACACACACACACACACACACACACACGCCACACACACACACACACACACACACACACACACACACACACACACACACACACACACACACACACACACACACACACACACACACACGGCCACACACACACACACACACACACACACACACACACACACACACACACACACACACACACACACACACACACACACACACACACACACACACACACACACACACACACACACACACACACACACACACACACACACACACACACACACACACACACACACACACACACACACACACACACACACACACACACCCACACACACACACACACACACACACACACACACACACACACACACACACACACACACACACACCCACACACACACACACACACACACACACACACACACACACACACACACACACACACACACACACACACACACACACACACACACACACACACACACACACACACACACACACACACACACACACACACACACACACACGGCCACACACACACACACACACACACACACACACACACACACACACACACACACACACACACACACACACACACACACGGCCACACACACACACACACACACACACACACACACACACACACACACACACAGGAGCCTTCCTCAGCTCTGCACTGGTGGAACCACAGTTTTACGTACTGGCCCCCCCCCCGTCGGGGGTCGTCGGGGGTCGTCGGGGGTCGTTTGCGTGATGCATTCTGTCACGCCTGGCGCGTCGGCACACACACGCTGGGGTTCCCCAGTAGATGTGGAGCTGGAGACGCCTCCTGGGTCACAGGAGGATCAGGGGGTCCGGAGGAACTCCTCTGGATGAGGGTATGGAGGCGCTTGAGGGGAGAGGGCGGGAGGAGGACACTGGGAACACGCTGGACCCCCCGAACACAACGGGGGGAGGAGCAACGGGACCGCGGCTCCGTCGGCCCGGTCCAGTTACGTCACCAGCAGCCAGACCCGCCCCCCTCTTCAACTCCCTGCGCTTCATTTCCTTCCAGCCTCTTTCATCTTTCTCCGTCTCTTCCGGCGGCTTCATAATGTTGATAGAAAAAACTAAAGAAAGGAAAGGCGTGGTGGGCCGGGTGGGCAGTCTCATCTCACGCACAAAGACACCTTCAAACAGGCGCACAAAGAGGAGGTCAGAGGGGAGGGGGGGGGCGATGGGAAACGGTGGGAGATAAGACGGATAGAGGAGCAGAGGAGGGGTGATAATAAGCAATAAGGCCAAGGACGGGGGGTGGGGGGGGGTCTGCAGAAACAAGATGGCAGGCGAAGAGGAGCAGGTGGGTGAAGAGCAGATTATGATAAACCAACAGCGTGTGTACTCAGAGCTCGCTCGCCCGCCCTCCCTCCCTCTCTCTCTCCATCAGAGCGTCATCTCATTTCTGTGACCGGCCGCTAATTTATGACTGATGGTCCCGGCCGCGCGCCTCCGAGGCAAACATAAATCTACCTCGGCGCCGCTAAGCGCAAGGGCGCCCCAAGGACAGCACCCCGGACCGACGGCGAGGGCGCTCGTCCTCCTTTTAAACCCTTTCATCTGCAGAAAGACGCCCAGGCCCCTTTTAAAGCCCACGCCGCGCCCCGCCCCCGGCTCGATGAGGCTTAATTCCCACAACTGTTGTTTTGTTTTTGTCTTTTGGAAGTGTGTCAGTACCTTGGAAGGATACACTTAAAAGACCGACTACTAATGAAAATGACACATCATTAAAGATTTAGCTCTGAATACGTTAGCGCATTTTACTTATTTTAAGAAAAAATGTTAATAAAAGCGCTGAAGGGATTAGTCAAAATCTAATGAATCCCTAATTGTTCGGTGAGATGGTGTATGAATAACAAGTTTTAGGACTCAAGGACGTGTTTTGTCCTCCAGACATACAGGAAATTAAGAACAAAGTATTTTAGTTTTGATATGGTTTAATCACCCAAAACTACTTTATGAGATTAATAAAGATGATTGATTTGGATTGAATACCATAATAGGATTTAAATATTATATAAACAATCAGGAGATACATGCGTGTAAAATACCATTTAAATGCGGATTTCCATTTTAAGAGGTTCACTGAAGAGTCGCATAAAATAAAGTGTTTTTCTGCCTTCACCGCATTTAAAAGGAAACATCAATAGATCAAAACCATTATTGATGTTCTACTCTCATAATAACATATTATTGATATTATTAAATAAGCATTTCATTATCTATCTATCTATCTATCTATCTATCTATCTATCTATCTATCTATCTATCTATCTATCTATCTATCTATCTATCTATCTATCTATCTATCATCTATCTATCATCTATCTATCGTCTATCTATCTATCTATCCATCTACCTATCTATCTATCTATCCATCTATCTATCTATCTATCCATCCATCCATCTATCTATCGACCTATCTATCTATCTGTCTGTCTGTCTGTCTATCTATCTATCTATCTATCTATCGTCTATCTATCTATCTATTGACCTATCTATCTATCTATTGACCTATCTATCTATCTATCTATCTATCTATCGTCTATCTATCTATCTATTGACCTATCTATCTATCTATTGACCTATCTATCTATTGACCTATCTATCTATCTATCTATCTATCTATCTATCTATCTATCTATCTATCTATCTATCTATCTATCTATCTATCTATCTATCTATCTATCTCACACAGTAATGATATAATAATCTAAACAATAATCAGTGATGTAAATGAGCATAAACGGCTGCTGGATAATAAAGTATGTATAATGTAACTATCAGGTCCAGTTGTGGGTGAGGGTGAGGGTGTGGGTGAGGGTGAGGGTGTGGGTGAGGGTGAGGGTGAGGGTGTGGGTGAGAGGGTGAGGGTGAGAGGGTGAGGGTGAGGGTGAGGGTGTGGGTGTGGGTGAGAGGGTGAGGGTGAGGATGTGGGTGAGGGTGAGGGTGAGGGTGTGGGTGAGAGGGTGAGGGTGAGGGTGAGGGTGAGGGTGAGGGTGAGGGTGAGGGTGTGGGTGAGGGTGAGGGTGAGGGTGAGGGTGTGGGTGAGGGTGAGGGTGAGAGGGTGAGGGTGAGGGTGAGGGTGAGAGGGTGAGGGTGTGAGAGACGCCCGGTGGGCGGTGGAGGAGCGGGTCTGGACAGTAGAAGGTGTGAGGTGGACCAAGAGAGGGAGTCATCTCTGCTGAGAACTCCTCCTTGAGGACGGCGAGGACCTGCTGCAGCCCTTCTCTCCATGTGGACAGCCTGAGCACCTCCCCGTGAGGATGCTGCTGTCTCCTATAGGCTCTTATCTTTACATCCTCCCGCCGCAGATAATCAAAGCGCGTCTGTGTAATTAAATTTAACCAAACATCGGCGCCCGTGTGAGCGCCCCCGCCTCTCCTCGGCCTCGGCAGCCTGCCGCCTGCGCGCAGCAGCTCGAACGAGAATTCCCCCTGATGGAAGGAGCGGCGCTGCTGCGTGAGCGCGGGTACACGACAATCAGCCGGCTCGTGACAGGAAAGGCCTCCCAAGGGCTGCATCTCATTCCATCTAATACGATTTCTTAGATGTTCGCCCGATAAATAAATAAATAAACT